>WOXC01009517.1:0-210441 GCA_011680675.1 Gymnobelideus leadbeateri | reverse complement strand
CCCCCATCCCACCCCACCCAACACAGATTCTAAGCATGGAGGGAATAGAAGCATGTGGGCTTGGCAAGGAAGGACATCCGGCTCAAATGTGGAGAAATGAGAACTTACTGAGACACAGTTAAGGCAGCCCATAAAACAACTGGGTGGCTCTCCCATAAGCACAAATAACTCAGGGAATTTTAACTCCAACTTGATTGGATTAGATCATATCAATGTAAGATGCCCAAATCTCTTTTCCATCCTTTCTGCATTATTTTTGTCAAAGCCCAACTTCGCTGGGGATTTATTTTTCAGCACAAGTGTTGCCCCCAGGTTCTGCAATAGTGAAGTCATAAATTCACCATGGTTTGATTTCTGGGTAATAAAAATACAAGTTCAGTGGAAAAGAGAATGATGAAAACAATCAGGTAAGACTATCAAGATGAACAAGAAACTCAAGGTAAGCGTGCACATTTCCCATTCTAAAATTTCAGAGAAAGAAATGTGATTTCTCCATCTGCTTAGAAGGAGCATCCAATCATTCCCCCAATAAAGGCTCATCATCGGCTCACTAACGCTACTCAGAGTCACTGCCCTGCTAGCTCTCTACCCAAGGAGAACCTCCTAAGAGACTCACCTTCTTCTGTAGTACGTTGATTTTCCTTTCCTTCACCTCCAGCATGTCCTTCATATCTCGGATCTCTCCAGCCAACGTCCCTTTCTCTTCTGTGAGGTCCTGTAGCTGTTTTGTCTTTTTGTTGAGAAAGGACTCTTTCTCCTCTAGTCGTAATCTCAGGGCATCAACCTAAAAACAGAGGATTGAAAAAGGCGGGGGGGGGGGGGGGTGGAGAGTTTAATAAAAATAACCTTGAATTTATCCCAATTTATCGGTCATGAATTTGGACATATGAGCAATTTGAGATTAGCTGAGCTCGATTACTTGTTTATAGAAAGAAATTAAATAAAGAGAATGATTGAACTTCAAATGAGTCAAATTCTAACATGAGGAGATAACAA
Organism: Gymnobelideus leadbeateri; assembly: GCA_011680675.1. Classification (NCBI taxonomy): domain Eukaryota; kingdom Metazoa; phylum Chordata; class Mammalia; order Diprotodontia; family Petauridae; genus Gymnobelideus; species Gymnobelideus leadbeateri. Next base: position 209,445 of record WOXC01009517.1, on the reverse strand, counting down.
TTTTATATAGCTCTTACTATGTGCCAATCACTGTGCTAAGCGCTTTACAAATATTATCTCTTTTGGTCTTCACAACAATCCCACAAGGTAAACACTATTCATTTTCCCCATTTTACAGATGAGGAAACTAAGGCAGTGAGGAATTAAATTATATGATTTGAAATCAGATCTTCCTAACTCCAGGTCCAACCCTGAACCACCTAGCTGAGAGGAAAATGGCGGGCTCATCCCCAGAAGGGACCCTCTTAGATCAATAACGCCATCATCAGAGCATCCTTGCTCAAAAGCACCTCAACCCAACTTCTTTTCATGATTACTCATGATTACCCTACCCCCTCGCACACTTGTGAGTGTGACACATAGTGACACACAGGTCAGACTGACGCACCATCTAAATGTTGTATCTTCCCTCTTTGTCCACCCTCCTGGCATCATCACTGTCAAAGGGGATGAGCCCCGTTAGACTCCCAAGGTAATTCTGAGGATATGCTCCTTTGCTTCACGGGTTGCCCAAAGACTATTATAGTTCTTGCTGTTGTTGTCTGTCCTTCATTCTCAAAAAGGACCAATGACCAAGTCAGGAGGGTGACTTACAAGTGAATTGGATTTAAGTGGGACAGGGCTATGCAAAGTTACCAGCCTCACTCTCTCCTCCAGAATCATTGAGGTCCAGTGCCAAGATATGGGTCAGGATGACTGGTGATAGCCCCAAATGCAGTGGGAGACCTTGGTCTTTTAAGCTAAGGTCTTTCCCAGGTTTCAGTTTGTCTGAGGGACAACACCCATTCAGTGATTAAAGGCTAGGTGAGAGTTGAAACAAAGGATAGTCTAGTATGCCATCCCAAAAGAATCTGGGAGGATAACAGAAAACAATTGCTATTTGCATTCACTCTGAGCCATCAAAACCCAAACCATAAACCTGTGAGGTCTGGACTGAAACCTATTACTAGCCAATCAGTGAAAGCCTGGGTGACTTGAGTTTAAAGCCTTGGTCAAGCAGCTTTATTTGAATTACAATGGGCTTTCTCAAAGCCTGTTTTTTTCAGAGCTACATTTCAAAAAATCATTTAGGAGACTACATGAGACAATAGAGTTAATTGTCCCAGCTTTGGGGGGAGAAATGATAGAATAAATAAACAGGAAAGAAAAAAAGAATCTAACCCCCAAATGTCAAGATACCCTTGTGAAGTATAAGTGATCAAAAATTACATTCCTTTGGACAGAGCAACCATATGTAAGGGTATGACTCCCCAAATGGACAGAGAGACAGAAAGAGGAAGAGGAGAAGGAGGAGGAAGGAGCCCAAAGATTATTTATGCACAAAATAGGTATGCTGACCAGGTGTTCCAAATAACTGGAGGCAGCAGGGAAACTGATGGGATGCTGGGCAGCTCTAACCATATCACTCTAACCATATCAATAAACTTTAGCAGCTCCCAATCACTTCTTCTTCTAGGCTTTCACACTACTTCATGCCTGACCCCTTCCTGCCTTTCCAGTCCTCTTCCACACTCCCCCTTCCATGGCCTCTATGGCCCAGACCCCTAATCTGACTGCCCTTCTGCATGGCCCACCCTCCACCTCTAATCTTCTGCCTTTACCCTAGCTACCCCCGCTCCCATGCCTGGAATGCTCTTGCTCCTCACATCCACTTCCAGGAACACCAGGATCCCATTCTAGTGCTGTCTTGTGGGAAGGTTCTTCTGATCTTCCCAACTGCAAGGGCCCTCCCACCCAAAGCCACCTTCTCTTCACTCCCCATGCATTCTGTGAATACAAATGCATTGGGGAACATATAATTTGTGTTTACATACACATCAATATATATAAAAATGAATATATTATATATATTATTTATAAATATATAAATAATGCACACATACACACACAAAGCACATTGTCTCTCTCATTAGAATGTAAGTGCCTTGAGGGCAGAGGCTATTTCACTTTTGGTTCTGTGTGCCAAGTGCTTAGCACAGTGCCTGGCCAAGAGCAGACATTCAGTCAATGCTCCTGGTGCAGTGTCTAGAGTGTTGAATTTAGAATCAGGAAAACCCGAGATCAAATCCTTCCATAGACACTAACTACATGGACAAGTCACTTTCCATCCTGGGTCTCAGTTTCCTCCTCTGTAAAATGAGGACAGACAATGGCCTCTTCCTTCCAGCTCTAAACCTGTGATTATATGATTGAGTACTGGAAAGTAACAGAACACTTTGTGGTTGTTCAGTCCTTTCAATCATGTCTGACTCTGTGACCCCAGTTGGGGTTTTCTTGGCAGAGACACTGGAGTGGTTTGCCATTTCCTTCTCAAGCTCATTTTATAGTTGAGGAAACTGAGGCAAAAAGGGTGAAGTGACTTGCCCTGGGTCACACAGCTAGCAAGTGTCTGAAGCCAGATTTGAACTCAGATGTTCCTGACTCCAGGTCCATGGCTCTGTGCACTATGCCACCCAGCTGACCTTAGAATAGACCCTATGAAGGAATAAATGTTTTGCTCAATATGAATTTAAACAAGATACAGAGTTTTGAAGTAGACCATAAATGGAGAGCTTGTGGGGACATTAGAGCCCATCTAGTCCCATCCCACTTTTTTTTTTTTAACAAATAACAGAACTGAGGCCAATGAGTGACTTGTCCAAGGTCTCACAGGCTGGCAACTCTCAAGACAAACAGAGATGGACATCACAAGCTGACTAACAAGAGGGCCAACAACTCAGCACAATCTATGGGAATCCCAAGCCAAATAAAATTCATCAAACCCAAGAACAAAAGCATCAGGCAGCCCTTCAGGGGCAGAGAGATAAGGAGAAGCCTTGGTTTGAATCCCAGAGGAAGGGACAGGGAAAGAAAGGGAAGAACAAGAAAAAAAAAGCAGAGAAAAGGAGAGAGAAAAAGGAAAGGGGAACAAGAAAAGAAGAAAAAACCAGCCTCTCGCAAATAAGACCATTCAATTTACAACTTGTCTTAGCTGGATAAGACCACAAAGTCACTTTAGTCCATGGCCCCCTCCCATCTTTCTTTCTTTTTTTTTTTCTGAATGCTTTATTAACTTCTGATTTACATCATTCATTTCCAACAGATTTTGAGTTACAATTTTTCCCCATTTTTCCCCTACCCACCACCCCAAATTAGCAATCCCACAGGATATCCCCTCCTCCAATCTGCTCTCTCCTATATCTTCTCCCAGACCCCCTTCAACTTTTAGAGCATGGCATGGTGGATCTCTACGCCCCAATGCCTGTATATCTTATTTTGCAATTACATGTAAAATAATATTAATAATAGTATTTATATATTTTTAAACATTTGAATTTAAAACTTTGAATTCCAGATTCATTTCCTTCCTCCCTTTTCACCCACCCTTACTGGGGAGATAAGCAATTCAGTATATGTTGTACATGTGTAGCTATGGAAAATATTACCATAGTAGATATATTATAAAAGACTGACTATATTTCCCTCCCTCCTATCCCACCTCCCACTTGTTCTATTCTCTACTTTGATCCTGTCTCTTTTCAAAAGTGGGTGCTTCCAACTTCCCTCCCCACCCAGTCTGCCCTCCCTTCCATCATCTCCCCTCTCATCCCCTTCCCCCCTACTCTCCTGTAGGGTGAGATATCCTATTTAGTATGTATGTCATTCTTTCCCTGAGCCAAATTCAATGAGAATAAAGTTTTGCCTTTTTGCCTTCCTGTTCTTCCCCTCCATTGCAGCAATTTTCCCTTGCCTCTTCTATATGAGATAGTTTACCCCATTCTGTCTCTCCCTATCTCCTCTCATTATATTCCTCTCTCACCTCTTAATTTCACCTTTTAAGTATCATCCCTTCCTATTATCTGTATCTGAATGTCAAATTTTCTATTCAACTGTGGTTTTTCTCATCATGAATACTTGAAAGTCCTCTATTTCATTGAATGACCATATTTTCCCCTGAAACATGATACTCAGTTTTGCTGGGTAGGTGATTCTTGGTTTTAATCCCAGCTTCTTTGACCTCCAGAATATCATATTCTAAGCCCTTCAATCCCTCAGTGTAGAAGCTGCCAGATCCTATGTTATCCTGATTGTGTTTTCACAATATTCAAATTGTTTCTTCCTGGTTGCTTATAATATTCTCTCCTTGATCTGGGAATTTTGGAACCTGGCCATAATATTCCTAGGAGTTTTCTTTTGGGGATCATTTTCAGGAGGTGATCGATGGATTCTTTCAACCTCTATTTTGCCCTATGGTTCTAAAACATCAGGGCAATTTTCCTTGAGAATTTCTTGAAGGATGCTTTCTAGGTTCTTTCTTTGATTATGGCTTTCAGGTAGTCCAATAATTTTAAAATTATCTCTCCTGGATCTATTTTCCAGGTCAGTAGTTTTTCCCATGAGATATTTCACATTGCCTTCTATTCTTTCATTTGTTTGGATCTGTTTAACAGCATCTTTATTTCTCATAAAGTCACTTGTTTCCATTTGCTCCAATCTAATTCTGAAGGAATGATTCTCCTCAGTGAGCTTTTGAGACTCTTTTTCCATCTGGCAAATTTGGCTTTTTAAGGCATTCTTCTCTTCGTTGCTTTTTTTGAGCCTCTTTTGCCATTTGAGTTAGTCTATTTTTTAAGGTGTTATTTTCCTCAGTCAGGCTGTTGACTCTTGTTTCATACTTTTCTTGCATCTTTCTCATTTCTCTACCCAATTTTTCTTCCACTTCTCTTATTTGCTTTTTAAGGTCCTCTATGGCCTGTAACCAGTTCGTATTTTTCTTGGAAGCTTTTGGTGCAGGAGTTCTGACTTCACTGTCTTCTTCCTGTTCCATGCTTTGATCCTTTTTGTTGCCAAAGTAGGAGTGTAAAGTTGGGATACTCTGTTCATTTTGCTTCCTTTGCCTACTCATGCTGCCATGCAGTCACTTGATCCCTGGGCTTTTTTCCCACAGTAGGACTCTGCCACCAGACAGGAGAGCTTCTGTCCCAATGCTGGGGTTTTCTCAGCTGCCAGAATTATTAGTTGGGTGCCCTCTCTGAAGCCTCCACATACTCTGGCAAACTGGTCACACACACCAGGACCTCCACCCTAGGCCACAATCCAGATCCAAGAAGGTTAAAGCAAAAGCAATTACCCCCCAGACTGGTCACTTGGTCCCCCTACACTCTGCAGGCCAGGAGCTGAAGCTGCAATGTGGTGGTGGCTGTGCTGCAGCTCCTAGGTGGCTTCTCGCCCTGGGGGGAAGAGGCTGACACACTCCCAACTACTGGATCCCAAAGTCCACACTGCACTGACCTCTCACTTTGTCATTAGCATCTATGTGTCGATAATTCTGGAAATGGCCACAGCTGCTGGTGCTCTGGAGTCCCTCCAGACTCCTGCTGATCAGGCCTGCCCTGGGGCTAAAATCTCTGGCTCACACGGGCCTGGGGTTGGCACCCAGAGAGCTGCACTGGCCACTCCCTGTCGGGCTGCCGGGTTTTCTTCACTGGGAGATTATCTTCTCTGTGTCATTTTGTGGGTTCTGTAGCTCCAAAGTTTGCTCAGAGTCCCTTTATACATGGATTGGGGAAGGTAGAAGCCAAAGCCCTAAGGAAGTCCTGTTTCTACTCTGCCATCTTGACTCTGCCCCTCCCATCTTTCATAAGAGAAAAGCAAGTCCTAGCAATGAAAAGAGACTTGTCCAAGGTCACACACACTGGAAGTAAATAATAGAGCTATGATACGATCAGACTATCAGGCCATCTCCTCAGTGCTCCCTCTACACTGTGCTTCTGAGAGCTCACTGGACATCAACTGGGAGGCAAGCATGTGTTCACTAAGTGACTTCTCTAATCTGAGGAGAAACAGCTGGATATATGTACGTTCCTGCATACCTACATACACACTTCTAGTAGTGCTGCTGCCACTGCCACCATACTCCCCCTCCTGCTGCTGCTGCTGCCACTGCTATTGCTATGAGATATAAAGATAGTATTTACTTTATTTGTGATTAAGTATTTGTTTAAAATGTACCATTATTAAAACTATAGTTTATTGCATAATATGATTATTTTGAAATGTAAACATGGATTAAATATTAATTATTTTAATAGTAAATGTAGATATGTATAAATATCACATGAAAACTAGTATTTATATAATATGAAGTGATTTACAACTGTTAAGTCATTTAATCCACACAACAACCCCACAGGCAGGTGGAGTTATTATATACAAGTCCCTCCACATACACACACGCAGGTCTGACCATGCACACATCCTGAGACAGAACAAAGCATCGTTGTGCCCTGGGACCTGCCCTATACACTGAGGGAAGATTAAAATAAGTAATCAGAGGCAAGAATTCTGGCCTCAAGGAGCACCCTCCAGGAGATAGGAGGAGAAACCACTTCTAGGGATACAGCAAGAAACAGCCCCACAGGAGGCATGGCAGAGTGGGGCAAGTCATGGGGCACACACTGAGGCCCACCACTATGGCAGGCATTGCTCTTGAGAGGCATGAAGACAGAACCATGAGATGCCCCAGGACCATCGCAGGGCTCTCTCTCTGCAGAGACTCTCCGACTCTGACTCTTCCAGCGTCCAGGCTGACAACCAAACCTCAGAGTCTGGGTGATGACTACAGGGGAAGATGATAAGAAAGACACTGGGCTCTGTGGAAAGGCAGCTGACCTTGACCCTGACGTGCTGCCCCTTCAGCATCTGAGAAGGGGAGAGGGACTTGAGGCAGAATAATAGGCTTGAGGGATGTCCTGAGGTGTGAGTGAGGGGGAGGCCACCAGAGCGGTGGGTGATCCCCCATGGCCAGGTCACAGAAGGGCCTGGAGCACAGTCAAAGAAGAGAAGACATGACTGACACCACTGGGGAAAGGACCCGTATCTTGAGGAAGCTTGGTGTCACAGAAAGAGCATTAGACAGATCTGGATTCAAATCCAGCTGCAAAGATTTAGTGAATTATGTGACCTTGGGCAAGTCACTTAGCCCTTCTCATCCTCAACCGCACAAGTTTTCTCCAGTGAAAAACAGGACCAGCAGCAGCACCAACCTCACGGATTTGTTGAAGGATGATAGCCAGCAGTCATATAATCTACATGCTGTCTCATAAGACCTTCACAATCACCCTGGGAGGTAGGTGTCATGGTCCCCATTTTATAGAATAAGACATTGAGACTGAGAGAGGTTAACTGGCCTGCCCAGCTGGCACGTCTCTGACACAAGATTCACACTTGTTCTTGTTGTTTCCAACGCTAACACTCAGGGTGTCGAGGGGCACCAGCCCTGGAATCAGGAGGACCTGAGTTCAAATCTGGTGTGAAACACTTAACACTTACTAGCTGTGTGACCTTGGGCAAGTCACCTAAGCCCAAATGCCCTGGCCTCCCCCCTCCAAAAAGCATAAAAAACAAAACCGGATGCTACCATAGTGCTCAGAGGCTGAGGAAAAGCTGAGAGGTCTCTATGCCATGTCAGTCGTCACCATCATCAATGAAATCATGGCTCTACCAAAGTATTTCGAGTTTGCCCAGTTCTTGATTGACATCTCCCTTGATCTTCCTGCCACCCCTGAAGAAAGGAATTCAGGTGTCCCTATTCCCACTTTCCAGCTCCCAGAGACCCCTCCCAGTTCTCAAGTCCAAGACCCTGTGATCATGGAGCTTAACATTGTGCCTGGCACACAGTAGGTGCTTAATAAACGCACACAGTAAGAGCTTGATGTGTGCTAGTTTCCTTCATCCTTCCCCCTCTCCCTTCCCATGAAGGCCTTTGCATGGCCTTGGCAATGAGTGCAAAGCTTAATAATGTCCTGGTGCCCCACGGAGACACCCCCAGAGCTGTTTCCAGTAGTCTGCTGGATTCCACGGGGCCCTAGCATTGCTGTAACAGACATCTCTATGCTTCAAAGCTGTCCAGGTCAAGCCCACGTGTGAGTCCCACAGTCCAGCCAGCAGCCCTAGTCCAAAAGGAATTACCCTGTCTCCAAAGAAAGAATGTAAACTACCTGCCATAGAGGAGATAGTAAGATGCACTGGGCAGAATTCTGCTACTGACCAACAGCAGGGAGGATGGATGAAACGCACCTATCGATCCACCAGCAAGCACTCCTCAAGGACCTACTCTGCGCCAAGTGCAGGGGTAGGCAGCCACAAACACAGACAGGGTGAGAATCCCTGCTCTCAGGGAGCTCACTGGACTCAGGCCCTCTCTGCCACCACAGCCACATCTCCCAGACCCAGGGAGAGATAAAAAGCAAGGCAGGCCACGGCGGCAGTTTCCCGGTGTGTCATGAAGGCTGAGAAGCAGAGATGGCTGGGATCCATAGCCCATTTGCTATGCCCAAATTCAAAATGGCAGGCCTGATGGGCCAGTCCGGACCAGGGCGCCCCCAATGGGAATCCGTGCCAGGTGAGTTCCCACGTTGGGAGAGTATGTTTTCCACATACAGAAAAGCATGCTCTCAGCTTCAAAGGAATCTGAGCAGGAGCCCATCAATCATGTCCCCTCTATCTTTGGAGTCTCGTTCAACCTCCTGAAATCACCAACCAAACCTGGAGTTTTTAAATCAAGACACAACTGGGGCCTGAACGGCATCCAGCTTTTGACTGATGCTAGCCTGGTTTGCAGTAAGCAAGGATGACATCATTTTTGCAGTCAAATCTGAGCTTCCAGATGGTGTGAAACCACAGGCAGACAAACGGGCCTTCTGGTTGGGGGGAGCTGAAAAGCCAAGGGACAGGAGCACAGGCAGAGTCACTGTGGGAGCGAGCCCCAGGGGCTGACCCACCCAGGACAAGTTCTACCACCAAGTACTTTAGATCAGCTCCAGACTAATAAAGGCCTCCACCACTCACTAACCTTCTCTGTTTTCTAGAGTGGATACAAAAAAATAATCGGAAAGAGGAAAAAAGTCTGGGCTATATTTCAGCATCAGGTAGATGTAGAAAAGTTTAAAAATATGTATTTTGGTCTCTGAGCTCTTCTCTCTTTGACTTTTCACTCAGCACCACATAATTTTAAGCGTCCTTGACTCTTGTTCAAACTTTGGCAGCCCATTGACTAATAAAACTTGGCAAACTCAAGAGTACCATCATCCCTTGGAAGAACAAGAGGAGAAGTCAGGCCTCTCCCTATCACCCAAAGACACGTAACCCGGTTTTCCATTCTCCTATCTCGTTTTTCTCTTCCCATGTAGGGCTTTTACAAAAGACCTGAACATGTAGTACTCTACCTAGCAGCAGAGAACACGTTGCTAGCGTGATGCTTTGAAAAGAAAGGGAGAAGTCCATGAAATTGGCCCAAATTGCCAAAGTTGAAGCGATGTGCCATTAATCTTCATGTCAGCACCCAGGACTTCGGGCCAGTTCCAATGGTGAGCAGTATTTTCTGAGGTTCTTTGCTAACATGGTGTGACCTTTTGCAGGATGCCTTGGGGGGCAAGAGGGGGGTTTTGAAAATTAGTTTCTGGGGCTGGGGTGGACAGCTTAGCAACTCAAACACAAGATGATGCTCCAGAAAGAATGAAAAAGGCTGGCCTCAGGGCAGGGAAGAATTCCATTTAGAGGAAGTCTGGCATAACGGCCTAGAGTTTTGGTGCTAGGGTCAAAAAGAGCTCAGACAACTGCATGGCCCTGGGAAGGTCGTTTCATCTCACTAGGCCTGCTTCAGTCTCTTCCTCTGTAAAATAAGGGTTTTGGATTTGACCTTGAGGTGCTCCCAGCTCCAGGTCCATGACCCCAGGATCCTATAATATGGCATGACCATTCACACTCAGATCATCTAGCATCATGACCCATTTGGTTTTTAACAGACAAAATACTACTGGTTTTACAATTGCCCAGACTTTTTTCAAAGACAAGCCATGAAGTCCCAGGGAAGAAAATTGGGGAAACTGTTGAAAATCTTCCCGGTTTTGTCTCCTTCACTCAATGCCACACTTTCTGTTTTCTTCGGAAACTGCAGTGAAGTACATGAAAGTTTTTAATTACTTTGACAGAAATTGGAAGGAAAAGACGATTTCTGCCTTGGGTGAAGGCAGAATGTTCAGAGAGTGAAAAATAGCTCAGTTAAAGTTGATGAAAGAATCATCTGCAGTGACATCAAAAGGCTGATTCTTTGATGTTGAGCAGAAAAGTGAGGACCTTTAGCCTTGATCTGAATTGGCACCCCCTCATGGCTGAGAGGAGCTGGGTCTGCAGAGGGCTTTGCTTCTAGGACAGGCAAGCAAGGGGCTGACTGGGGGACCTGAATAACAATAGTGAGTAGACTTGGGCTATCTCAGCCCTGAGCAAGGTCCTCTTTACAGGAGGCTAGCCTCAATGTTTCTGGTCAGTAAGCTGCCCAAGACCTGGGCTGCAGCCTCCATGTCTGTGGTGCTTTTGAAGTCACAGAACTGAATAGTGCCATAGGGAGAGCATAGATCTGGAGTCTTCCCTCTCCATACACATGCTAGATAAGTTTGAGCAAATCATTGGTGACTCCTCTAAAATGGGGATAAGAATAGTTACACTACCTGGGAGGGAAGATGAAAGAGCGAAGAATTTGGATTCACAGGCTCTGAGTTCAAATCCTGCCTCTGTACTGTGCTATCTATGGAATCTTGCCAGTCACAACATTCTGGGCCTCAGTTTCTACATCTGTAAAGTGAAGGGATTAGACTAGAGGGCCTCTGAGTTCCCTTTCAGTTCTCTCTGGCCTATGAAGCCACTCAACCTGTCTGGGCCTCAGTCTCCTCAACTGTAAAGACAGGGAGACAGACCAGAGGCCCACTGAGCTCTCCTTCAGTTCTATGTCTATAATCTCATCATCCTGCTAATTCCAGTGGGGCTGTTATGAGGATCAAATTAAACGACAGCTTTAAGTTTGCTTTCTTAAACACAAAGTGCCAAACAAACGTTACCAGTGTGGTTTATTATTGTTAACATTAAACCGTCTCATTTTAACTTTCTTCTGATATAATCCTGAGAGGCTGCATATTGTAGCAGACCGGCCAGCCTCAGAGGCAGCAGCGCCCAGCTGTCAGGACTTTCTCTGACTGCTGGCACCCCAGATTACAGCCTCCGTAACTACAAACTTAGAAGGAAATCTCCAACCTGGGAATTCCCAATAACAATGAAATCATAAGTCTTGATAATCAGACAATCAGTCAATATTTATTAAGTGGCACCCATTAGGTTCCAGGCACTTGCTAAACACTGGAGGAGATACAAAAAGAAACAAAAGATAGTCCCTGCCCTCAAGAGCTTACAATTTAATGGATAATCACTAAAATAAAAAATAAAAAAAAACAGGATCATAGACTGAGTTGGAAAGATCATTAGAAATAATTCAGATGGGTAAACTGAGGCACAGAGAGGCAGTGTGACTTTGGCAAGGTCATACAGTGAGTTAATAACAGGCGCTCTTCCCCCTGCGCTGAGCTCGGCAGGCAGGATGTGTCACTGGCTGCCAGGACTCCAGCCAGCGAGAGCCACAGGAGGTCTGCCTGGCTTTGTGAGCTCCGGCCTATGCTGGGCCCGTGCTGCTGATGGAAAAGCATTCAACATTCTCAAGACTCATTTAAGAGCCATTTCACATAAAATCTGCCACTGATGAGAGCTTCAAGTTGAAAAACAGTCGCCACCAGCAATCCCACCATGAAAACAAATCCAAAAGCTACCAAGAGCCTCCCTTCCCCCCAGTGGTATCACGCCATCCTCTTTCTCTGGAGAGTCCAGCATTTTCAATTAACTCTCTTTTGAGAGGCCCATCTCACTGTCTCTCGTTCAGCAAATAGAATTAAATGACGTTAGAAGCAGAAAGCATCCTCTACCACACTTGGCCCAAATGGGCCCCTCCAGGAAGCAAGCCTTCCCTGGCCCCCCAGATGTCAACATCAGCCTCCTCACCCAAACACCACCAACATTACATAGATGCCTTCAGACCCTCCTCCTGGAGCCAGAAAGGACCCCACGGGGCATCTGGTATCCGGTCTTTCTCATTTTATAGAGGTCCAAGGAGATGAAGGGCGCACACCTAGGAACAGCATAGACTTCCCACACTCTACCAGGCTGATCTGCCCAGGAGGATGCAAGCTTCTTAAGGACCAGAAAAAGTCATCCCTTCACCTTCATCTGCCCAGCACCTAGCTCTGGAGGAGGAAAGCAAAACAGAGTCAGCAAAGGACATTCGCACTTTCTAAAGGATGGCTGGATTTAGTCTCCTGTCAACTCTAGCTCTGATTCTAGAGAGCTCCCCGAAGTCTAGGAAGTTTGCTTTGCTGGGCAGCAGCAGGGGCTGAGGGATGAGAGCTGAGCAAACCATTATTCCCAGTAACTTATTAGTCTTTCCTTAGTGCCCTAAGACTTGTTTGGGGAATGAGGAACTGCAGGGCAGGGGGTGAGGGAAGCAATTCAAATACATTCTCAATAGTTTTGAAAAAATGTCTTTATTTTATTCCTAAATATTTACCTGCAATTTAATCAGTGAGGGGAACTTCCATTGTAGAAATTCCCTCCACCCACATACATTGTAACCAGAACCACAGAGTCACGGGACCTCAGATGTAGAAGGGACTTCAGGGGCCATCTTTTCTTGTTCAGCTATTTCAATCATGCCTGACTCTCCATGACCCCATTTGAGGTTTCTTGGCAATACTGGAGTGATTTGCCATTTCCTTCTCTAGTTCATTTTACAGATGAGGAAACTGAGGCCAACAGGATAAATGACTTGTCCAGGGTCACACAGCTAGTAAGTGTTTGAGACTGGATTTGAACTCGTGCAGCTGAGGGGCAATCTACTCCTACCTATATCTGAAAAAATCCACTCCACAAGAGGTCATCCAGCCCCTGCTTGAAGACTCCACTGGGCAATAACCCACCATCCACCTCTACTACATGCAACCCATAGGACTTTAAGTCAGTCCCTTCCCCTGAGGCCATGGGTCTTACCTAATTCCACTGTTAAATGAGTCATATTCAATGTCCTCTGAAGTCCCTCCTCTCTCTATCTCTGTATCTGAGCCTAAGGTCTCCCAGTGCAGGTCCTTCCACCTCTGGAATCCATCTGTGGTTTCACAGATAAATCCTAGGGAGTCACCTAAACTAAGAGAGTTTCAATGACTTGTCCATGGTCACAGAGCTAATAAGTATCAGATGGAACATCTGATCCCAGGTTACCCTGACTCCTTGCCCAGCATTCCATCTACCATTCAACACTGGCTCCATTTCTTCATTATGGAACACCTCATAACAGATAGCAAGCCATTTTCATAGATCCAAAATCTGCCCTCAATATGAGACAAGGCAACTTGGTTGAATAATAACTCTCTAAGAGGGAGTGCAGTATAATAAATAGAGGGGCAGCCTTGGCAGCACAAAGACCTTGGTTCACAGGACTGTCTCTGATACATATTGGCTGTGTGATTCTAAGCAATCACAGTTCCCTAGGCAACTCTCAATAATTATAAATAATAAAGTATTGATCTGCCTTTGTAGGTAGAGTTTCCTCCCATAAATGCACCAATGAAATCACAGGTCCAGAAAAAAAAATCACCTCCCAAGAGTCACACCAGACAGGAAGGCATGGGTGGGTTACAATTTGCATGGTCAGAGAGCATCCCCACACACCCATTATATCAACCTGGTACCGTGAAATTTGGGGTGGATATTTTCTCATCAAGACTCTCAGTGACTGAACAAGGCAGCCATGAATCTATAAATCACTTGGCCAAGATTTTCAGGTTGTAAAGGTGACCTGCTGTCCTTGCTGCTGTTTCCAGAATGATGCCACCTCATCGAGAGGAGCTGAGGCGGGCAAGGCCTGTTTTACATCTTCTATCCTGAAGAATTCAGATCATATGTGGGGCAAGGGAGGCAGCCAACTTTCGAAAGCCTGTTTTCATACTCACATTTTTGGCTACTTCCAGCACTAAAATTAGGTGGTTTTAAGTGACTAGTCCAAAGTTCAGAATTTAATGTTTAGTTCAGTTCCAGCAAATTTCTGAAAGCACGTGGGAATTGTAACTCATGTGTTAATACTTAGAGTTTTTGTTAATAAAACTCCCAACACTAACCTTACCTCATTGAACTTACCTCACTGGGTTTTATGCTCACTATAAAACTATAGCTGTCATAATGCTGTTGAATTACTGCAAGAGGAAGCCAGTCATTCCAAAGTCAGTGTTACTTTGCAACATAATGAGAGTTGTAAATTCAAAATACTTAAAACCAATTTGCTGAGGCATCAATCTCAAGGCTTCCTAATACAGGGGAAGGCCATCTTCACATCTCACACTGGTTTTCAAAAAAAGGTAAACAGTCTACTCATCCACCCCCCCAAAACACACACATAGAAAGAAATAAATGTCCACATCCACAGGACACACTTGGCCTCGGACTTTCTTTGATACATTCACTACCCAAACATCATGCCACCTGTTTTCAAAATGTTTTTACCTTCTAGAAGCAGTAGGGCTTAGTACATGGTCATCCACAATGTAAGGAAGACTTGTACTCAAGGCCAGCCTCCAATACATATGGCAGCTGTGGGATGCTGAGAATGACATTTACTTTTTGAAAGCCCTTGGCAGATAAGCAACAGAAAAGGGATTGATTTGAATCTGCAGAATAAGTTCTTCAGCAGGGAGTTCCTTATGACAATGAAATTACAATCCTGTCTCTATACCCTTTCCCCATTTTAATAATAATAACAATAATTATAATGATCAATAACTAGCTAGCACTCACACAGGGCTCACTGTGTATCAGGCTCTGTTTGGTTCTTACAACCCCACTGTGATAATCTTCTCTGTTTTACAAATGAGGAAACTGAGGTAAACAGGGCTAAGCGATTTGCCCAGTCACATACACTTGGGCACCAGATCTGAACTAAAGCGATGAACCTTACTGACTCCAGGCCCAGCTCCCTTCCCACCACATGACCTCGCTGTCTCAGTAATAACAGTTAATATTTGTACGGCACTTGAAGGTTTATAAAACATTTTACATACATAGTGTCACTTGATTATCATGATAACCTTGGGAGGAGCTATTCTTATTAACTCCATTTTGCAGATAAGGAAACTGAGTCAGAGAAAGGTTACATGCCTGGACCAGGGTCACACAGTAGTGATGTATCTGAGTCAAGATTCAAAAATGGGTCTTTCTATCCATGTCTAACACTAATCACCACATCATGCTGCCTCCCTAATAGAGGAGGAAAGAAACACTGCTCTTCGTGACCACCTGACCCTGGGGCCATGAGTGCTTGAACCACAGATCATCATTTGGTGGTCTGAAGAGCAAGGAACTGCGATGAATCTGAAAAAGAAAACTTGTGTTTTGGGGGATGCCTCACCTGACTCAGCACAGTCTATGAAAAGACAGAGACATAAGGAAGAAGAAAAGGGAGAAGGAAGAAGAGGAATAAAATGGATGGATGGGATGGGACCAGGAGGGAAGGGAAGGGAAGGGAAGGGAAAGGAAGAGAAGTGAATCCAGATTAGAACTTTAAGAGACCCTCACAGTTGGGAGACATGATATGGACTCTGGACAAGCCAGACAGACCAAGCAGCAGCCAAAAGAGAATCCGGAGAGAATGGTGTCACAAGGAACTATTTCCTTACCCAGAAAAGATAAAGTACCCAGGAAAAGAAGATAGTCAGCAGTGTCAAGGTTGATAAGGATGAAGATTGGGGGGGGGGGGGGAACAAAACCTTCAGCACTGGCAGTCGAGACCATTGGTAATTCTGCAGTATGTGTTTCAGCTGAGTAATGAGAACAGAAGCCAGATTGCAAAGGGAAAATGATGGATGATAATGTTAGATAGGAAAAGTGAAGTCAGAGTATTCACCTCTCTGAACCTCAATTTCCCCATTTGTAAAATCGAAGGGAAAATACTATAACGTCCTCCTTATAGGGTCATTGTGAGGCTCACGTGAGATGTGTATAAAATGCTGTGCAATCGTTATAACATGATATAGGATGATAATATTGCTGGTGCTGTTTATAGCCACTTGAGAAAGGAAGCTTCAGAGGTGACTGACAAAATCAGCCGCCATCAATTTTCCAGCATGGGATTTTTTCTTGGAGCCTAATATCCATGGATCCACATTTAACATCAGCCAAAGCACATTCAGAAGCCCCACGCCCGATAACCCAAAGCCAACACCAGAGCCATTTGGAGAAGAGAAACCACGAGACACATGAGCACCAAATGGGAGAAAGCTGACAAAACAGCCCAGCAGTGCAGACACCCACTTTACCCTGTGGGCAGAAAACTTTACAATTAACATCCTTTTGTAGAAGGGTCCCAGTTCCCTCCATTCAATTCAATTCAGCATGCATTTCTTATTTGTTTACTATGTGCTGGGTTTTGGTAACACAGAGAAAAAATTAAAAATACTCCCTTCAAAGATCTCACATCCTACTGGGAAGAATAATATGACTGCAGATTAGCAAACACACAATCATTTTGTGTGAAGATGGGGAGCACTAAATAACAGAGGAGACCAGGAAAAACCTCATACAGAATGTGGCACTTGACTCATTGAACATGAGATGCTCTGAGGAATGAAGGGGTGATACTGAGGAGGCAATGTGGAGGGGCGTGGTGGGAATGAGCAGGCTGCAGTCCCTTACAAAGAACAATGAAGGAGAACCAGACCATGGATTTGGGACATGTTGAGTTTGAGATGCCTTAGAACCACCTCTTGAGGACACAGAGGGTGGTTCCTTCCCAAGGACCAGCCTGGATGATTAAAGACATACCTATCTGCATCCAAACCTTATCATAGTTTGGTTTTTCAAATTCATGGACACTCGTTATACTAATGTACTCAATTTGAGAATGTCTTATTTTTTCACATCAACTAAATAAGTGAAGAGATATTTCCTAATCAACATCACACCTAGATACCTTTGAAATTTCACAAGACATTTTGATTTCAAGACCCTGGTACAATCATCTCACTGACTTTCAAAAATAATTCCAGTGTTTCTGAAAGGAATCAAATCAGTGAACCTTCTACAAAATCAACAAGGGGCAGGCTTCTGCTAGAGGCAGTATGGAACAGTAATAGGAGCTGAAGACACAGAATCTCCACCAGAGTATGTCCTCACTTTGGAAAATAATCATAATAAGGTCTCTTATGACTCTCCATGTCTGGGACCCTGGGTGGACAAGAGTCAGCTATATCCTGCCTAGATCAAGGAGCCTTACCAAGCAGAGGGGCAGGGATTGCCATTTTTACAACAAAGATCACAAATTCATTTGGGAATGGGAGCATGAGATTTTCAGGACAACCCTCAGACTGACTTTCTGGTTATTTGCTTTATATAGCGAGCTCATTGTGCCTACAAATCTTGTTGGTTGGGCATTTACCCAATTTCAACAGAAGACATTGGCAAAAGACAGGACTAAAGAAAAGCATAGGAAACATGGCTCCAAATGCATGTGAAAACCATGGCCTAACCTTAAACAACTGCTAATTTTGAAAGAGGAAAAAATGTGTTGACAGCATCCCTTCTAGCTGAAACACTAGAAAAAAAAGAAAGAAAACAAATAAAGCAGTAATCAGAAAGGAAGTGTGTCTGAGCCAAAGGGGGGAAAATGTGTTTAGCAATTAATGCCTTCTGATGATGGATAAACCAAATGCACTCAGAAAAGCGCTATCCTCTGTGGGATTACAAGAGGCCAAACAGGTTGTGGGGAAAGATAACATCAAGGCACAAGAAAGCTAAGTACCTGGCAATATTTCCTTGTGGCTATGAGAAAACTAACAACTAAAATATATAAAGCATTTTAAAGTCACAAAGGGTTTTACAAATATTGTCTCATTGGATCTTCTCAGCAATTTGGGGAGGTAGGTGCCATTTTCATTCCTATTTCACAGATGAGGAAACTAAGGCTGAGAAAGGTTGAGTTGTCTAGGCTGACACAGATGGAAAGTGTCTGAGGTGGGACTTTAGCTCTGTTGTCCCTGATTAAAAACCAGGTCTACTGTTTCCATTCATTCCATGACCCAGATGATTCCAGTTAATCTCTGAAGTCTACAGTCTTATTTTCAGGACTCTTTTATTTAGAAACCCTTCCAAAGAAAAGCAATGGTCACTAAACACCACACCAGCACCATACAAGAAAAATTCCACATCTTTTTAAATAGGGTTACTTAAGTGGCTACTCAAGGGAAACGTGTAGATGTGGTCTTATATTTTAGCAAACCCTGGACAAAACCCTTTGGGTTACTCTTGTGGAAAGGATGGGGACATCTGGACAGATGACTGTAGAATCTAGTGGATACAGAGGTGGTACAATGACTGGAATCACAGAGTAATCATTAATGAGTCAATGTCAACTTGAAGGAAGCAAGACACAGTGGACAGGGTACCAGACCTACAGGTCAGGAAGACTTGGGTCTCAATTTTATTTATTAATAAATTATTAGTGCCTTCCTCCAGCATTTTTAAACAAGTCATTTAACCTCCATGTCCTCAGTCTTCCCATCTATAAAATGAGAAGACTGAATTTAATGATTCCTTAATTTCTTTAACTCAAAAATCCATGATTGTTTGACCCTGTAGATGTTGGTTGCTAGGGAAAATGCTAGAGAAATCTGCCCTTGGCCCTGTGTCACATCATTCTGAGTGTAACTTAAGGATGAAAGGGAAAGGATGACCAGACACAGAGAGAGAGGGAGGAGAGATAGACAGAGACAGAGAGATAAAGAGAGATTAGAACAAATCTTCAAAATTTTTATAGCATTGCTTTTGCTATTAAGAAAGTAGAGCCAAGATGGCAAAAACAAGGCAGGAAGTTGCATGAGCTCTCCCAGATTTCTCTTGGAAACATCTTTAAATAAAGCCTCTAAAAGAATTTTGGGGATGGGAGAAGCAGAGCCAAGATGATGGAGTAAAAGCAGGAACTCACTTGAGTTCATTCCCTAATTACCTCCAACACCTGTAAAAAATTACTCTAAACAAATTTTAGAGCTACAGAACACACAAAGTGACAGAGTGAAACAAATCTCCCACTAAAGGAAGCCTGGTAAACTGAAAGGAAGGGTCTATGCACCAATCTGGGAACACAGTACAATGCTGTGTGGGCCACTCCAGCATAGACAGACCTGAGCAGATCTCAGGGGACTAAAGCACTGGCAGGTGTGGTGGTTTCCAGACTTTTCAACCCATAAATGCCAAAAAGAAAGTAAAAGATCAGTGGGGAAGCTCTGTTGGACCTGGGTGAGAGAAGAGTACAATCCAGCCCCTATTCCCAGGGTGGTGGAGGTGGCAACGGCTATGCAGTGGCTGCTTCCAGAGATCCAGGCCCACAGGTGGTGGGGGTACCAAAGCAGATGACAGGAGAGCAATCACAGGAATCTTTTTGCTAACAGTGAGTCAGGATTCTCTTGCTTTGCCCTGCTTGCATCTGGATCGAAGTCTTGGGTGGTGGTCCTGGGGTGAGGAAGAGCACTGGCATGGCAGAGCTTGTGGCAACTGTGGAGAGGCAGTCATCTTCACAGTTATGAGGCAGGTGTCTGGAAAAAACTCTCAGAACACCTGTGCAAAATCCTAGAAATTTGGGACACAGCACTCTTCACTCTGGAAGCAGAGTTCTACCCTAGCAAAGAGCTCAAAAGTCAAGTAATTCGCTGGCAAAATAAGCAAACAGAGGAAATCAGATGATAGAATCATTCTTTGGTGACAAAAAATATCAAAACATAGAACCAGAAGAAAACAACAAAGTCAAAATTCCTGCATCAAAAGCCTCCAAGAAAAATAAGAATTGGTTACGGGCCATAGAAGAACTCAAGAAGGATTTTGAAAATCAAGTAAGAGGAGTAGGGGAAAAATTGGGAAGAGAAATGAAAATGATGCAAGAAAATCGTGAAAAAACAACTTGCTAAAGGAGACCCCCCAAAAAAATACTGAAGAAAATAACCCCTTAAAAAATAGACTAACTCAAATGGCAAAAGAGGTCCAAAAAGCCAATGAGGAGAAGAATGCCTTAAAAAGAAGAATTGGTCAGGTGGAAAAGGAAGTTCAAAAGCTCATTGAAGAAAATAATTCCTTCAAAATTATATTGGAGCAAATGGAAGCTAAAGACTTTATGGGAAATCAAGATGCTATAAAACAGATCCAGATGAATGAAAAAATAGAAGGCAATGTGAAATAATCTCATTGGTAAAACCACTGAGCTGGAAAATAGATCCAGGAGAGATAATTTTAAAATTATTGAACTTCCTGAAAGCCATGATCAAAAAAAGAGTCTAGGCAACATCTTTCAAGAAATTATCAAGGAAAACTGCCCTGATATTCTAGAACCAGAGGGTAAAATGGAAATTGAAAGAATTCACCAATCACCTCTTGAAAAAGATCCCAAAAAGAAAACTCCTAGGAATATTGTAGCCAAATTCCAGAGTTCCCAGGTCAAGAAGAAAATATTACAATCAGTCAGGAAGAAACAATTTGAGTATAGTGGAAACATAATCAGGATAACACAAGATCTAGCAACTTCTACATTAAATGATCGAAGGGCTTGGAATATGATATTTGGGAGGTCAAAGGAGGTAGGATTAAAACCAAGAATCACTTACCCAGCAAAACTAAGTATAATATTTCAGGGGAAAATATGGACATTCAGTAGAATATGGAACTTGCAAGCATTCTTGATGAAAAGACCAGAGCTGAACATAAAATCTGATTTTCAAATATCAAAAGCAAGAAAAGCATGAAAAGGTAAATAAGAAAGAGAAATCATAAGGAACATATTAAAGTTTAAGTGTTTATATTCCTACATGGAAAGACATATATAGGTTGTGTGTATATATGTATGTGTGTATATATACATATGTATGTATATATGTAAAGGTGTGTGTATATGTGTGTACGTATGTATATGTATATATATAGAGAGAGAGGGTACAGGGTGAGTTGAATATAAAGGGATAATATCTAAAAAATAAAATTAAGAGGTGAGAGAGGAATATATTGGAAGAACAAAAAAGGGAGAGATAGAATAGGGTAAATTGTCTCACATAAAAGAGACAAGAGAAAGTTGTTAAAATGGAAGGGAAGATCAGGGAAGCGAAAGTCAACCTTACTTTCACTGGATTTGCCTTAAGGAGGGAATAACATACATGCTCAATTAGGTATCTTACCCTACAGGAAAGTGGGGAGGAATGGGATGGAGGGGAGAGGGAAATGATAGAAGGGAGGGCAGATTGGGGGAGAGCGTTGTCAGAAACAAACATTTTTGAAAAGCGGCAGGGTCAAAGGAGAAAATAGAATAAATTGTGGGTGGGATAGGATGGAGGGAAATATAATTAGTCTTTCACAATATGAAAGTCTTTCACAATAGCATGGACATGTTTTGCATAGCTACACATGTATAACCTATATTGAATTGCTTGTCTTCCCAGTGAAGGTGGGTGAGGAGGGAAGGAGAGAATCTGGAACACAAAGTTTTAAAAACAAATGTTAAAAAATTGTTTTTACATGCAACCTGGAAATAAGATACACAGGAAATGGGGTATAGAAATCCATCTTGCCCTTAAAGAAAGTAAGGGGGAAGGAGAGGGGATAGAGAGGGATATAAGAGAGGGAAGACTGGGAGAATGAGTATTCAGTATGCTTACCATCTTTGGGTGGGGGGTAGGGGAGAGATGGGGAGAAAATTTAAACTCAAAATCTTGTGGAAATGAATGTTGAAAATTAAAAATAAATAAATAAATTTTTGGGAAAACAAAAGAATTCTGGAGCAACAGAATACACTAAAAGATGGAGTGAAACAATTTTCTAGTCTAAGATAACTTAGAAGGACTTCAGGAAAGGCCTGGCTCACTTTCATAAAAGAGGAGCACAACCCAGCACAGACATTGTCTGGGCAAGCCAGCAGGAGGTTTTTAGCCATAGCACAGTTTAGCAGCCAAGGCCCCAAGACTCTGGCTCAGCAGACTAGTGGCACAGCAGTGCAGTTGTGAGACCTCCAGCTCCACTGCAGCAAACGAAGTGCCAGCCCCAGAATGCAGGGCAAAATAGGCACGACTAGGCTCGGCCATCCTAGTGCAGTGTCCAAGCTGCCAATCCCAGAGGCCCCAGCACAGAAAGCCAGTGACCAGTCCCTTAATCTCCAGTGCAAGAAGTTCAGAGCAATGCCCCCTGAACTGCAGGAACAGAGCTCAACTTTTTAAAAATGAGCATAAACAAAAAGCTATTCATAGAAAGCTACTATAGTGACAGGGAAGACCAAAACACAAAATTAGAAGAGGACAAAAACATCAAAATGCCTACATCCAAAATCTCAAAGGGGAATATGAATTGGTCTCAAGCCCAAAAAGTCCTCTTGGAAGAATTCAAAAAAGATTTTTATAATCAAGTAAGAGAGATAGAAGAAAAACTGGAAAAAGAAATGAGAGTTACACAAGAGAATTATGAAAAAAAGAGTCAACAGCTTGGAAAAGGAAGCACAAAAATTGACTAAAGAAAACAACTCCTTAAAAAATAGAATTGGAAGGAAAAAAAAAAACCTTAAAGCAGCTAGGCGGCACAGTGAATACATCACCAGCCCTGGAGACAGGAGGACCTGAGTTTAAATATGGCCTTAGACATTTGACACTAGCTATGTGACCTTGGGCAAGTCACTTAACCCCAAACGCTTTGCCTTCCCACCTCCCAAAAAATAGAATTGGCCAAATTGTATGGGGGGGGGGGGGGCGGGGGGGCGGTGTACTGGTGAAAACAACTCCTTTAAAAGTAGAATTGGTCAAATGTAAAAGGAGGTACAAAAACTAACTGAAGAAAATAATTCCTTAAAAATTACAATTGAGCAAGTGGAAGCTAATGACTCTATGAGACATCAAGAAGCAGTCAAAACAAAATCAAAAGAATGAAAAATAGGGGAAAATGTAAAATACATCATTAGAAAAACAACTAACTGTGAAATTGGATTTAGGAGAGATAATTTAAGAACTATTGGACTACCTGAAAGCCACGATTTTAAAAAAATCTTGGTCAGCATCTTTGAAGAAATTATCAGGGAAACTTGCCCTGATATCTTAGAACCAGAAGGTAAAACAGTCATTGAAAGAATCCACTGATCACCTCCTGAAAGAGATCCCAAAATGAAAACTCCAAGGAATATTGTAGCCAAAATTCCAGAACTATCAGCTCAAGCAGAAAATATTGCTAGCAGCCAAAAAGAAACAATCTAAATATCAAGGAGCCATAGTCAGGATTGCACAGCAAAAAGCAACTTCTACATTAATGGATCATAGGGCTTGGAATATGATATCCCAGAAGTCAAAAGAGCTTGGATTACAACTAAAAATCAACTACCCTGCAAAACTTAGTATAATCTTTCAGGGTAAAAGATGGATGGATATTCAATGAAATAGGGGACTTTCAAACTTTCCTGATGAAATTATCAAAGCTGAACAGAAAATGTGATCTTCAAATACCAGACTCAAGAGAAGTATAAAAAGGTAGACAGGAAAGAAAAAAAGCACACATGGTATTCAATAGGTTAAACTGTTTACATCCCCACATGGGAAGATTAGACGTGAAACTCTTAAGAGCTGTGTCTCTATTAGGGCAGTTAGAAAGAATATATTTAGAGGTTTGTGGTATGAGTTAACTTTGATGTGATAAAAATTATTAAGGGGTGAAAAAAGGATTGTACTGAGCAAAGAGGAAAAGGAGAGGCAGAATGAGGTAAATTATGTCACATGAAGAGGCATGAAACACCTACTGCAGAAGCAAGAAAGAAGGGATGGGGGAGCATTGTTTGAAGCTTATTCTCATTGGATTTGGATTAAAAAAGTAAAAGAATACATACTCAGTTGGGTAGTAAAATCTATCTTAGCCTATAGAGAAGTAGGATGGGAAGGGTAAAAGATAAGTGGCAAGGGTGGTGCTGATAGAAGAGAGGGCAGACTGAGGGAGGCAATGGTCAGAAGTAAAACACTGGTGAGGAGGGACTGGGTGAAAGGAGAGAGAAAGGGGGAGAAAATAGGATGGAAGGAAACACAGAGTTAGTAATCCTAACTGAATTGTGAATGTGAATAGGATAAACTCTCCCATAAAATGGAAGTGGATAGCAGAGTGGGTTAAAAACCAGAATTCTACAATATATTATTTACAAGAAACACATCTGAAGCAAAGAGACACACAGAGTAAAGGTAAAAGTCTAGAGCAGAATACATTATGTTTCAACTGAAATAAAAGGAAATAAAGCAAGGGTAGCAATCCTGATCTCAGACAAAGCAAAAGCAAAAATACATCTAATTAAAAGAGATAAGGAAGGAAACTATATCTTCCTAAAAGGCACCATAAAAAATGAAATAATATCAATACTAAACATATATGCACCAAGCAGTATAGGATCCAAATTCTTAGAGAAGTTAAATGAGTAATAGGAAGAAATAGACAGCAAAACTATACTAGTGGGGGACCTCAACCTCCATTTCTCAGAATTATAATCTAACCACAAAGTAAACAAGAAAGAAGTTAAGGGAATGAATAGAATTTTAGAAAAATTAGATATGATAGACCTCTGGATAAAAGTGAATGGGGATAGAAAGGAATGTATATTTTTCTCAGTAGTATATGGCACCTACACAAAAATTTACCATGTTTTAGGGCACAATAACCTCAAAGTCAAATGCAGAAAGGAAAAACTATTAAATACATCCTTTTCAGATCAGAATGCAATAAAAATTACATGTAATAAAGGGCCATGGAAAATAGATGAAAAATTAATTTGAAACTAAATAATCTAATCCTAAAGAGCAAATGGGTCAAACAACAAATCATAAAAACCAATCAATTATTCATCAAAGAGAATGACAATAATGAGCTAACATACCCAAATTTATGGGAAGCAGCCAAAGCAGTACTTAGAGGAAATTTTATATCTCTAAATACTTATATGAATAAAATAGAGAAAGAGCAGATCAATGAATTGGGCAGGCAATTTAAACAGCTAGAAAAAGAACAAATTTTAAATCCTCAATTAAATACCAAATTAGAAATTCTAAAAATCAAAGGAGAGATTAATAAAATTGAAAGTAAAAAAAAATTATTGAACTAATAAATAAAACTAAAGTAAAAATATTATTGAACTAATAAATAAAACTAAGAGCTGGTTTTATGGAAAAACAATAAAATAGATAAACTTTTAGTTAATTTAATTTTTTAAAAAAGAAAACCAAATTACCATTATCAAAAATGAAAAGAGTGAATTCACCACCAATGAAGAGAAAATTAAAGTTATATTAAAGAGCTACTTTGCCCAACTATATGCCAATAAATATGACAATCTAAGTAAAATGGTTCAATATTTACAAAAATATAAATTGTCCAGATAAACAGAAGAGGAAATAAAATATTTAAATAATGCCATTAAAAAAAAAGAAATTAAATAAGCCATCAACAAATTCCCTAAGAAAAAATCTCCAGGTCCAGATGGATTTACAAGTGAGTTCTACAAAATATTTAAAGAACAATGAATTTTAATACTATATATAAACTATTTGAAAAATAGATGAAGAAGGAGTTCTACCAAATCCTTTTATGACACAAACATGGAGTTGATACTTAAACCAGGAAGGGTCAAAAGAAAGAAAATTATAGACCAATTTCCCTAATGAATAT
The DNA here is from genome assembly GCA_011680675.1 of Gymnobelideus leadbeateri. Lineage (NCBI taxonomy): Eukaryota > Metazoa > Chordata > Mammalia > Diprotodontia > Petauridae > Gymnobelideus > Gymnobelideus leadbeateri. The sequence continues at coordinate 183,843 of WOXC01009517.1, read as the reverse complement.
TGATGTAAAAATTAAGTAGAATGTTAGCAAAGAGATTAAAGCAATTTGTCACAAGGATAAGACACCATGACTAGGTAGAATTTATACCAGAAATGCAGAACTGGTTCAATATTAGGAAAACAATTAGCATAACTGACCATATCAATAGAAAAACCAACAAATCATGTGATTATTTCAATGGATGTGGAAAAACCTTCTAACAAAATACAGCACTCATTCCTATTAAAAACACTAGATAGTATAGGAATAAATGGAGCTTTCCTCAAAATGGTAAGTAGTATCTAAAAGATCAACCAGAACCTTATCTGTAATGAAAATAAGCAAAAAGCCTTCCCAATAAGATCAGGGGTGAAACAAGGACATCACTACTATTATTCAATACTGTACTAGAAATGTGAGCTTCAGCAATAAGAAAAGAAAACAAAATTGAAGGAATTAGAATATGCAATGAGAAAACAAAACTATCACTCTTTGTAGGTGATATGATGGTACACTTAGATAATTCTAGAGAATCACCTAAAAAACTACTTGAAATAATAACTTTAGCAAAGTTGCAGGATATAAAATAAACCCACATAAATCACCAGCATTTCTGCATATTACCACCTAAGCTAAGCAAGAAGAGATAGAAAGAGAAATTCCATTTAAAAGAATTGTAGACAACATAAAATATTTTGGAGTCTAATGGCCAAGACAAACCCTGGAATTATATGAACACAATTACAAAACACTTTTCACACAAATAAAGTCAAATCTAAACAACTGGGAAAATGTCAATTGCTCATGGGTAGACTGAACTAATCTAATAAGAATGACAATTCTGCCCTAAATTAATTTACTTTTTTAGTTCCATGCCAATCAAACTACCAAAAAAATCATTTTATAGAGCTAGAAAAAAATAACAAAATTCATCTGGAAGAACAAAAGGTCAAGAATATCAAGAGAATTCATGAAAAAGTGCAAAGGAAAGTGGCCTAGATGTACCAAATCTAAAACCATATTATAAAGCAGCAATCATCAAAATTATTTGGTACTAAGAAGTAGAGTGATGGATCAATGAAATAGGTTAGGCACACAAGACACAGAAGTAAATTATTATAGTAACCTACTGTTTGATAAACCCAAAGGCTTTATCTTCTGGGATAAGAACTCACTATTTAACAAAAACTGCTGGGGAAATTGGAAAACAGTATGGCAGAAACTAGACATAGACCACCATCTCACACCATATACTAAGATAAGGTCAAAATGGGTACATAATGTAGACATAAAGGGTGATACCATAAGCAAATACAGGAGCAAGAAGTAGTTTACCTGTCAGATATATGGAGAAGGAAAGAATTTGCAACCAAACGAGATAGAGAATATAATGAAATGCAAAATCAATAATTTGATTATATTAAATTAAAAAGGCTTTACACAAATAAAACCACACAACCAAGATTAGAAGGAAAGAAGAAAGATGGGAAACAATTTTTTCTATCAAACGTTTCTGATAAAGGCCCCATTTCTCAGATATATAGGGAACTAAGTCAAATTTATTAAGAATACCAGTATTCCACAATTGATAAATGGTCAAAGGATATAGATAGATAGATAGATAGATAGATAGATAGATAGATAGATAGATAGATAGACAGATAGATAGATAGACAGATCTTCAGATGAAGAAGTTAAAGCTATCTATAATCATATGAAAAATGCTCTAAATCACTATTAATTAGAGAAATGCAAGTTCTAAAATACTCTGAAGTACCACCTGGCAGCTATCAGATTAGGGAATATGACAGAAAAGGAAAATGATAAATGTTGAAGAAGATGTAGGAAAATTGGGACACTAATATACTGGTCATGGAATTGTGAACTGATTCTACCACCCTAGAGAGCAAGGGCAATCAAACTGTGCATACTCTTTGACCCAGCAATACCACTTCTAGGTCTGTATCCCAATGAGATTATAAAAAAGGGAAAAGGACCCACATGTACAAAAATACTGATAGCTGCTCTTTTTGTGGTGGCCAAGAATTGGAAATTTAAGGAATGCCCATCGATTGAGAATGGTTAAACAAGTTGTGGTACATTAATGTAAATTGTGCTATAAGAAATGATGAGCAGGTATATTTCAGAACTGATGCCGAATGAAGTGAGTAGAACCAGAACATTGTACATGGCAATAGCAACATTGTGTGATGATTAACTAGGATTGACTTAGTTCTTCTCAGCAATACTACGATCCAAGACAATTCCAAAAAACTTGTGATGGAAAATGCTGTCCACATCCAGAGAAAGAACCATAGAGTCTGAACGCAGATTGAAGCATACTATTTTGATTTTCTTGTTTTTTGTTTGTTTTGGCTTCTCTCTTTTGTTCTGTTTCTTCTTTCACAACATGATTAATGTGGAGATATGTTTATATGATTACACATGTATAATATATATCAGATTGCTTGCCATCTTAGAGAGGGAGGATAGGAGGGAGAAAAAATTTGAAACTCAAAATCATATATAAAATTAATGCTGAAAACTATCTTTATGTGTAATTGGAAAAAATAAAATACTATTTACCAAAAAAAAAAAAAAAAAAACAGCAGAGCCACCACACTTGGACTCCAACACCACAGTCCCAGATGTGTTTATTTTTTTTTAAGTTAGAACTGACACTATAAAGAACAAAGATGAGCAAAACATTCATATTGAGCCAAGCAGACACAGATGAGATCTCAATAATGGAAGCCACACAACTGGGAAGGTATTGAAGGACTGATTCAAAGTATAGAAGAGGAAAATACCGAAAACATAGAAAAATATCTGAGATTTTACTAATGCTGGAAAAAACAATGCTAACCAATATGCTGTTCCTATCTATACAAAATCTTCCTGATGATCTATAGACACCATGAGGCCACCTCAAGGAGGACATTAGTAAAGGAAAAGCAATCTTTCCGAAGGGATTGCTGCCAACTTCAATGAATGCCATCTTTACTCAAAACTGACTAAAAGGTGCAGAGAATATAAGACCCTACATGGAGTCATTGAGTCTGTTTGGTCTATTATAGCTTTCAGAGAAATTATTTCTTGGTTAAGATTTACTACTTTCTCTTCTAAGTTATTCTCCTTCCAATTCTTTCCTCAAGAGCTTTTATTTCATTTGGTAAAATGTCTTGCTTCATTTCTTCTGAGTACTGTATTCATAAAGTCCTTGTAGAAAATACATTTTTCCCCCTTTGCATCTCTACTGACGATTGTTATAAAGTTAAATCGGCAATCTTATTTTTTTTAATACTGGTCAATATTTTCTCTAATTTATTCATCCCTTCAGCTTTCATTTCAGGGTTTTGTGCTCCGTGCTATACTTTTGGGTCGGGTAGCCAGCCCTGCTTGGACTGACCTCCACCTCCCAGGGATTGGTTCTCTCTGGACCTTTGAAGTTCTGAATGCTAGATCCCCAGGGTTCTCTCTGATGTCTCAGGATGAAGAGTAATGAGGACCTGAAGTACACAGTCTGAAAGTTATTGTTAAAAAGGCACCTCTCTGGTACCTCACAGCCTCTTTAAGACCTAGGACTTTCAGTCTGCTCTGAGGCTTTCAGGCAAGCCTTTCATTTTTGCTGCCTCTAAACTCAGACTTGGAAGCTCTACGTATCTGCTTCTGATCTTTCCATGAGTTTACTCCATATAAATGTTTGGTTTCTTGGTGGCTCTTTTCTCCTTGCTTATGGGATTCTGACTGGCTTTCTGTGCAGTTCTGGGGTGGAAGAAGTCACTCGGCATAGTTCCTCACTGGATTTTGCATTATTTATTATTTATATATTTTATTTATTATTGTTCAGTCTAGTATAGAGGTTGAGGTTTTGCAGAAGTAGGTATGTGGGAGCTGGATGATCTTCTATCTTGGCAAAACATTGAGCTGCTCAATCCTCATTGTTTTTCTTTTCATCGCTAAAGAGAATGAGCTTTACTCTAGAAATGGGGGTGGAGTGGGGAAGGAAGATCACCAGGAAATTGATGCCCAAAACAAGTAAGGAAAAAGTAAGCTGTTCTTGACTAAATCAATTCACTTGGATGGGATAAGCTAGATACTTGAGGTCTGAGGAACTGAGAGAGAATGCAGAATCTGTGTCAAGAAAAAGCACAAAGGAGGGAATCTTAAGGTACATTAATGGGAAAACGTGCACCAGATTCATCTGGGATGAGGAGGCAAGAATGGATTCTTGGCCTAATCCATGAGATCAGAGATTTATCTGAGCATTAGGGTAACTGAGGATTGACCAAGGACAAGAACTACACAGGATCAGAAGGCATAGAGGAGCTAGTTGTTCAGTCATGTCCAACTCTTCATGACCCCATTTGGGGTTTTCTTGGCAAAGATACTTGAAGGCTTTGCCATTTCCTTCTCCAGCTCATTTTACAGATGAGGAAACTGAGGCAAAGAGGGCTAAGTGACTTGCCCAGAGTCACATAGCTAGTAAGTGCCTGAAGCCAGGTTTGAACTCAGAAAGAGGAGTCTTCCTGACTCCAGGCTTGGCACTCTATTACACTATGGCACCACCAAGATATCATTTGAATATATATTAAAGAAGAAGAATAGCTAGCATTTATAGAATGCTTTACTTAAGGTTTGCAAAGTGCTTTATAAATACTATTTCACTTGATTCTCACAACAAGCCTGGGAGGTAGATACTATGATTATCCTCATTTTAACCAAAGAAAAAACTGAAGCAGACAGAGATGAAATTCCTGGTCACACGGCTGGCAAGAGCCTGGAGCCAGATTCTAACTTTGGCCGTCCTGACTCCCGGTCCAGTGTTCCATCTGCTATACTACCAGCTGGTTTATCGATCTATGGCACTACACAATCACCGTACCAAGCTCTGAGAACACAAAGACCTGATCTTTGACTACACGAACTTATACTCTTCTGAGAAGATGCCACAGCTAGACAGAGAAGCGAACATAAGGTAATCTTGGGATTAAAAGAGATTGCCCATTAGGGTGAAATGATCAAAAAGGGAAGGCTTCTTGGAGGAGGTGACCCTGGACCTGAACCATGAAGGAAGGCAGGAATTTGGAAAGGAAAAAAGTGAGGAACGAGCTCACTCCAGACATGGGGACAGCCCAAACTGGGGCCAGATGGAATGGATGGCCTATGGAATGCTGGGAAGGGCTACCAGAACATGTTAGCTGCTCCCCATGCCTGGAATGCTCCCCCTCCTCATCTCTGCCCCAAGTTTCCTTCTTCAAGTCCCAAGTAAAACCCCATCTTTTACAGGAAGCCTTCCCAGACCCCTCCTGATTATAGTACCTTGCCTCTTATTTCTTATTTATTTCTTATTATCTTATTAGTCTTACTTATCCTACATATGGTTTGCTTTGTACATATTTGCTTACATGTTGTCTCCCCCATTAGATTGTAAGCTCCTTGAGGGCAGAGACTGTCTTTTGCCTCTTTTTTGTTTTCTGAGCGCTCAACACAGTGCCTGGAAAATAGTAGGCACTTGATACATGTTTATTGACTGATTGTGACTAAACCACTGAGTACCCCAAGGGTAATGGTGTAAATAATGAAACTCATAATCGGAATAACTCACACTTATTTAGCACATTATATATTTAATATATTTAATCTTAATTTAATTAATATATTTAATTTTATCTTATCCTCCAAATACCTTGCATGTGTTGTCCCCATTTTACAGATGAGGAAAATGAAACTGAGAAAGACTATAGAAAGGACACGGGAGACCTAGTTTCTGAGGCAGGATTTGAACTTTCCTAGTCTAGCGCTACCTGTACCTGGAAACGCAGGTAGGAGACAGATTGTGGGAAGCTTCAAATGCCACACCGAGGAGTTTGTATTTTATCTTAGAAACAACAGGTAAACATTAAAAGATTTTTTGACTAGGGAATGGAACAGTCAGAGCCATTTCTTAGGAAAGTAGACGGACTGTGGAGTAGGGAAGGGAAGCAAAGAGGCCAGTGAAGAACCCACTGTGATAACCCAGGGACAAAACATGTAGACATGAATTAGACAGTGACCGTGGGAACACGGATGACGAATGTCTGTGACAAACGCTTGGTCACTGAAAAAAATAAAATTCATTTTTTTTAAAGGGGACCTTAAGAGATGCTGACAAGGCAAAATTAGACAAGACCCAGCAGCTGGTAGGAAAGGAAGGAAAGGTGAAAGCCAAGGAAAATTCTTAGATTGGGAACCTGAGTGCCCAGCAGAATACCAGGAGGATGGTGGCATCCTCAAGAGAAAAACAGGGAAGTCTGGAGGAGGAAAGATGATGTTGGATGTCTCTGAAAGTTTGTTGTTGAATTGAATTTCCTTCTAAGCGTCATTCACAAAAAGGGAAGCAATGGTCTACTTGAATTACACAACCCAGCACACATTCCGTTTATTTCCCATCCCTCAAATGCCAAGTTTATTCATGCTCAGAAGACTTTCCATAAGCTTTTCTGGGTTTCCACTTCCTAATCATCCTATCCCGAATGGCATTTCTTTCCATGAAATAGCCTTGAAAGCGAAAGTATCTTCTTAAACTCTTTAAACAAGGTCATTGTAGACGAGTTCAAAGTCAACAGGCATGGTTCTAGGACCATACCGGGGAAGGAGGGAGTCTCTACCACAGCCCTTTTTTTCTGAAATAGAATTTATTTAGACTTTTTCATACCTGGATTCTTGTTAAAGTAATCAGGTGGTACATTATTAATAACTTCAAATTATGGAGAGGTTTAATTGCATGGAACAAGAAGTAAATAATTTCCTAAATTCATTCACTCTGATAGTTGCTGCTAACACAGCAGCCACGTGAATTTGTAACAACAACAAAAATCCGATTTTTAAAAAAATTTTTAAATGGCTCTGTCTGTTTTTCTTTTCCTGGAAAGAATTCAGAATGTAAAATCTCTTTCCCAGACAAAGATTATCCAACACATGGGTGAAACTCTGCTCCTTCTTCTAATCTCTGCAAAAGATTGTGAAAATAAAGATTCATTTCATAGGACAGGACAATGCCAGCTCTGAAAAGCAGACACAAAATGACGTCTAGCCCAGATTAAGCGAGCAGGGGTCTGTATTATGGAATGGTCCATTATCCCTTCCATTTGCCAGGACCTTCATTACCCCTATCACAGCCCAGCATACAGAACGCAAGGGAGCTGTTTTCTTTCACTGGTGACGATAACGGCCTTTAGATTCGGAATAATAAAGATAATATTATAATAAGCACTCTCGACTTCTCCCCACAGATCTCCATGTTCTCACCAAGCACTGTGTAGCCATTTCTCATAACTTTGCTGGTAGGCATACTGCCATTTCAATTTTACTCTCTCATTTAGAAGAGTCTGTTAACTGAGGCACAAGAAACTTAAAATGACAGAGAATACATCCAGAGTAAGCGCACTACAACCCAGTTAACCCAGTAACCAGAAAAGCTGTTAAAATTTTAGTATCCCACATAGTTCAGTATTATAGGATGGAAAGCAAACCCTTAGAGAAAGAACTAAGGTTGAAACCCTACACCCTGTGGTGGGGAGGGGCTGCATGCTGGGGCAAACCTTCGAAGAAAAGCTTCCAAGGCTTTGCAAACACAATCCAACCAGCTCCATGGAAAGGAGTCCAGGCCTCTGAGCAAATGAGTTCTCCAGCCCTCTCCTATCCTCTGGAAGATGGAATCAGATGAAAAAGAATGGAGTTTGAGCTGTTTCCTCTCACAGATAAACTCTGAATCCAGGAAACAGGGCCCTTTAAAAATCAATTGTTTTCACGTCTTTCCCCCTTGGATGTTCTTGGACTCCTATAGATCTATATAAACATAAATACACACACATATTTCAATTTTAATGCACTAACCCCTCTTTCCCTGCCTCTCAGACAAACTGTAATAAAGGGATGCCCCCAAGGGCCCTTAATGCATTTCAACATCAGAGCAATCTTCTCAACAACCAGCCTTCCCACAAAACTTGGCCCCCGAAGCCACAACCAGCTACAGAAGAAATTCTCATCTAGCCATTCTCCCCATTAGAATTGCAACATCCTCAGCTGTTAGCAGCCCCAAAGGGACTCCATTTCTTCACCTGCCCCCAAATCTAACTGGTCTGTCACCGATCAGAAGCAAGTCCATGGTTGGCTTTCATTTTAGGCATTAGTCCTGTATGGCGAGTGGATTCCTCAGACTTGTGATTTGTCAGAACCATGTGAAAAAGTTAATGGCTCTGGTCCTCGGGTGAGTTGCTATACTTCCCTGGATCTCAGTTTCCTCATTTGTAAAATAAGAGGGTTGGACCAGATGGCCTCCAATTCTAGCTCTGTGATGCCATGAATAACCCTACTGAAGGTCTGGCAAGTCCATGTCTTAGGGGAGGTTAAGATCTACCTCTCAAATCGATGTGTCTTTCCAAGGATTTCTGGTCAGTGTTCAGTTGATCAACCAACAAACATTTACCATGGACTGCCAAGCCCCCAGGGTACAAATAAAAAAGTGAGACATATCCTGCCTTTGAGAAACTCACACTGTACCATTTGTCACTGTGTTCAGGAGAAGTCCCTCCATCAAAACCGATCACAACCAGTTCGAAACATAGGTCCTGAAGCTCAGAAAACTCGTATGATGTTGTCACAGCTACATAAATGTCAGAGATAAATTTTGAACTCAGAGAGCTCTGACTTCCCAATCCACCAAAAATCTTGTTTGAGCAAGCCTATCTCCTTGGTTCTTTGGAGGGGCCCTGCACTTGGGGCTTCACAGACCCGAGTTCTAGCCCCAAATGTGACATAGAGTCATTGCAGGTTTCTATGGCAAGTCACTTAAATGGCCTCAGTTTCCTCATCTGTAAACCAAAGTGGTGGAAAGAAGACATCTCCAAAGGCTACACTCACTGTCGCTTTGAATATATTGATTCTCACATGCTGGGAAAGTAAACCTGCAGAAACTGCCTTTCTCCCTTCCCTTCCCACTTACCCCCAAGGCCCAATTCTCCTATCTAGGATCAGGAGATCCCTGAGGAAGAACCCCATGAAAGCCTTCACAAAACCACCATCAAATTCCCCCCCCCAAGACCATGCCACCTCAATCAACCTCCAATTGTAATGGTTCCCCATTCATTGTCCTTATAGTCTCACAAACCTACTACTCCACCACCACCAACGTCTCCCATTCCAAGCCCTCCTCATAATTCAATAATGCACTTAAAATATCATGTTGTGTATATCATGCTGTGTTTGGAGGTTTATCCCCACACACCACTCAATTATAAAGTCCTTGAGGGTAGGTACAATATCTTATTTAAATATGACAGTTGTCCCAGTTCCTAGCATAATGTTCCACACGGAGCCGATGCTTAAAAATATCTGTTACTGTTGTTGCCTATGCAATGATTCCAGCCAAAGGAGATTCCCCATCTGACCCCATATAGTCTAAAGCCATCCTCATGCGTGAAACGCCATCCCCTCTCACATTCACCACTCACAAGCCTTGTCTTCTTTCCAAGCTAGCTCAGGTCCTAGGGCCCCCTCCAAAGACCTTTCCTTGATCCTCTTCACATTTTTTCTGTTTTGTTGTAAAGATTGTATCTACCAATAGAATGTAAGCAACTTGAAGGCAGGGACTGTTCTGTTCTTTGCCAACTTGTGTCTCCCTTGTGATCCTGAGAACAGCAAATATACCTATAGCTTTTATGGAATCTGGTCATCTCAGGGTTGGAATAGACCTCAGTTCCCATCTAGGCCAGTCCATACTAAGCCAGAATCGCCTTGACAACACACCACAGAAAAAGTCATCCAACCTTTGTTTGAAAACCTCCAGAGAGGACGAATCCACCACTTCCCGGGGGCAACCCATTCCTCTCTGGGGTAGCTCTCACTGTTAATGAGTTTGGTTTGCTGTGGTTTGGTTTTCCTTGCATGGAGACTAAATTAGCTTCTTCCCTCTGGGCCCAAAAAGAACCAACCTAATCCCTCCTCCATATAACAGCCTTCCAAAAAATTCAACACAGTCTCATGTTACCTCTGAGTCTTTCCTTTCCCAACGCATACAACCCCAGTGCCATCAACTAATCCTCCTAGGGCAGGCAGAACAGAGCTGCCACCTCCGGACATGCCCCCTTTTTGATAGCCTTTCTAAACTGAAGTCCCCAGAACCAAGCACACAACTCCAGATGAAGCTGAGGCCCCAGGGCTGCCCACTGCCTTCTCTGGGGAAGCTCAGCCCTTCTCATCTGGCCCAAGATCTCACCCTCTACCCTGGCTGCTCTATCATGCTGTTGACTCCCCCTGGCCCCTAATGCCTTGTCAAACCCACTGCAATCTAGCCCTGTCCCCCCAGCATTTTAATTGTTGTGGTGATTTTTTAATTACTTCCACCTCTTTTCCACCCTCTATAAAATCATAATAATTCATTTAGGACAAATAAAATAATAGAACATCTTTGAGTACCGTAAGAACTAATGAATATCAGGACTAGGCTTTGAAGTGGAATGATGCACTTCTTCTAAGGATCACTCAGAGATGTTGGTTCGAATTAAACCTCAGAAGCCGAAGTCACTGCAAACACAGAAGTGACTTCTTAAAGGCAGCTAAGGCAGGGCAGCTGGGGCTTTGTCTCAAGGCAGCACATTTTAGAGGGCTCTGATAACCCTGGCCGCTCCCCGCTTCCCAGGAATAAAAGCTTAGCACCCAGTTAAGGGACTGGATGGGCTCTTCCTCAAGCCATATTCCAAGGGAGATCAGCTTACTGCCACTGGCCCCACAAGCAGTTTGTGACAGGCAGCCCAAGAGCCAAGGACAGCCCTGAAAGCACGGCTTCCCAACTGTCCCTAGCTCACCTCTATGTTCAAGTTCTGAATCTAAACATTCACTCTTCGAAAGTGGGGAGCAGTGAACTCTCTTTCTCTCTCCTTTCCTCCATTCATACACATAGATCTTTCAAACTTCAGAGATCCAGCTGAAAGGGGAGAGGAAAGGGTGGGGACAGTGCCAGGGGTCTGGTTCTGGAGTCAGAGAGACCTCAGCTCCAACTGCCTCAGATTCTGACCAGCTTTATTATCCAAGACACATCATTCAGCTTTTTTGGCCTCAGTTTTCTCTGTTTAAAATGGGTATCATTGCACTGACCTCACAGGGTTGTTGTAAGGCTCAAATATGATTATAGATGAAAGTGCGGCAGTATATAACTAAGAGCTTTCACATTTATCATCAGGAAAGAGGCCTGGAGGACAGAGCTGGTGAAGGCCTCCATACCTCTGCATCTCCAGTATGGCTGCAGAGAAAGGAATGGGGTAGCCAGAGCCTCTCCCAGGGACCCTCTAATGAGGCAGGAGCCCCACAGGCAGGCACTGAGATCCCTTCTGGAGGCCAAGATTGTTTGCATAATCACACTAAGATGTTTTCATTTCTAATATGGTAAATACCACTAGATATCACCCACTTGAACAAAAGCTCTTTGAGATCCTCAATAATATTTAAGACTAAAAAGGGGTTCTGAGACCCAAAGGTTTAAGACTTACTGGACCAAGGCAAAGTAGAGGATGGCCTGTGTCCACAGAGGGTCAGCCCACACCAAAATTGCCATAGGTCATTCATTAAGGTCTTCAGATATTCTCCAAAGCTGCTAAGTAGCTTAGCCAATAGAGCACCAGGCTGGAATCCGAACTCAACTAGTTGTGTGACCCTAGGCAAGTCATTTAATCCACCTGCCTCAGTTTCCCCATCTGTAAAACAGATAATGGATAAGCATAGCACTGACCTCCCAAGGTTGTCCTGAGGATTAAATGACACAATAATAATAAAATTAAACAGTTTTATCCTCCTGTGGGTAGGGAGATACAACAGGCAAATACAAAATGATTTTAGGAGAATTCTAATGGTGGTGAGAGAAGCCCCAGAGGGGTCTAGCCTGTTATCAGAAAGAAGCTAAGGACTCTACAAAGTGAACAGCTGTGGAGGAGGATTAGTTATAAAGGTAGTGCAGGTCCTTTATCCTGGGTTTGAACTCAGGGGCACACACAAGCCGAGGCACACATGAACACATCAGTAAATAACGTTTATAGTCGCGACCAAAATCATGGCCTTTTTTAGTCACATGGGCAGAAAATCAAGACAATGACCCAAAAGGCCTTCTCAGGATGGATTCCTATGGAAAGTTCCTTCGCTCCCCCCCTCCTGGGACTCCCATTTTCCAAGCACAGCCCCACCCTGGCTCCAGCAGCCCCTCCTGCTCCTCTAAGCTACCGGGAGAGTCCTGGGAAGTCTCTCCTCTCCTCCCTCCCTCCCTCTTTCCCTCCCTCCCACCATGTGTGAGCAGATGCTCTGTGAGGCCAGGGCAAGTAATATGCCTGGGCTGTGTCCCTTACAAGAGACAGTTAAAAGCTAAAAGGTCCCCTCCTCTCTAAATATGTAGTTCATAATACAGCATATTTTCCTTAATTCATTTTCTCAAAGTTTACAATATCTGTACTAATTCTCTGTAACTGGATCTGTTCTGGAGCCATTCTCCGAGAATCTGTGTAAAGTAAAAATGCGAAACATCTTCAGCCTAACTGAAACCATCTTTCTGGGGCCTGGGAGGCAAATGCTTCTTGGATGGTTTGCATTTTTATGCTAAACAGCCCAGCTGCAATTGATAAAAACCAATCAAGCTAATTGAAGTCAATCTAGCCCAGGAGGCTCTCATCACTTGAATGAAAATGCTCTCACACTCCTTAAGAAAGGAAGCTTCAGCAGGGCCAGGAGGTCACCTCCATCCCATCTCCTGGCCATCCATCCCCACAGCCAGAGGACCAAGAAATCCTGCCTGGCTGCCGCTATCGCAGCTCACCATGGGGAGGGCGTGTCTGAGTCATGTCTAATGAAGTCCTGTCAGGCAAAGGCTCATGGGAGCCCGTGGCAGCCAGGCTGGGGTTGTTAGGAAAGGCCCAATTACCCCCAGAGAAAAGGAGAAAAGCTCCTGACCCTCTCCATGTCCATCAGGGAGGGGTGGCGTCCCCATTTGGGCTTGGAACCATCGAGGATGATTTCCATTCCACAGGCCAGGGAGTGAGTTTGTTCTAATGACTGAGAGAGACACATGATCACATGGTGAGGAAAGAAGAAGTTCCCAGACAGCAGAGATCTTGGGTTCTATAGACCCCAGGAAGTAGGGGGGGAGGGGACAGACAGAGAAAGAGACACAGACAGACAGACAGACACCCTGGTTGAATCACTTAAATACATATGTGTAAATGTATGCAAAGTATGTGTGGGGATGCAGAAAGGTAGCTACATGTATAAACACAAGGTAGTGGGGGGGGGCGCAAGCGCATGTCTATGAAGAGAAAGCAAGTGAGATGGAGGGGGAAGGAGGGAGAGGGAGAGAAGAGGAAGAAATATAGAGAGAAAAAAATGAGAAGAGGGAGAGAGAAAAAGAGGAGGAGGAGGAGAAGAGAGGAAGACAGAGAAGGAAAGGGAGGGAGAAAGGTGGGGAGAGAGAGAAGAGAGAGAGAGAAAGAGAGAAGGAGGAAGGGAGAGAGGAGAGAGAGAGGGAGGGAGAGAGGAGAGAGAGAGGGAGGGAGGGAGAAGGGGAGAGAGAGAGAGAGAGAGAGAGAGAGAGAGAGAGAGAGAGAAGGAGGGGAACAGAGAGAAGGAGAGTGGAAGAGAGAAACAAATAGAACATCCAATAGATGTCTACATTGTAGTATGTCATAAACCCTGGAACTAGGAGGATGAAAGTCCTGTCCCTGGCTGTTGGCCCCAGAACTCCAGGGTGGGGTCCTAAACAGATTAAAATGTAATTTTGAAATGTTTAAGAAAATATATAAAAATACAATGCAACATGTTATTATTTGGGGGGTGGGGTTAAGTCGTCATGTGCCACAGGGATCCATTTCTATTTGAGCTAGACACCATTGCTCTGTGCAACTTGAGAAGACTCCAAATTGACCAGAAGGTGCTGACCTGCACTGGTAAGGGGAGTTCTCTGACCCAGGGGATTCCCAGGGCCAAGCCCTGTCACAGTCCTCACCTATTAGAATATAAGCTCTTTGAGGACAGGCATGATCTTTGTGTTTTGCCTTTCTTTATATTTCCAGCATTTGGCAAAGAGTAAATGCTTATATAGTTCAGAGTCTCAGAGAGGTGCCTGAGGCACCAAAGCCAAGTGATAAACCAGAGTCCCCCAGCCAGAATATGTTAGAAGCCAGACTGGAACCCGAGCTTTCCCTCCTCTTTCTGGTGTACAACACTGCCTCTCTCTGTGTGGGTGGCTAACAAATTCTTTTTAATCCTGAAAAAGACAACAAAATGTTAAGGTGCTTCTGGAAGTAATCTAAATTTCCCCATTTACATAGAAATGGCAAAGCTTCAGTCCTTGGGCTTTTGGAAATCTAATACTCTGAGGGTCCTAAACTATGAAAAGATAAGATGCTGAGCATCCCATAGGTGAGTTCTGATAAGCTCGATGGAAAAGCAGAGGTTTTCCTGCTGCGTCTTTCAGAATCCCAGCCAATATCTGACACCAGCAGGGAGGCCATCAGGGCATAAGCAGCCTTCATCTCCATTTTCCCCTGGATCCATTGGTTTACACATTATTATAATCCACTAATAACCTAGTAACATGGCTAATCTGGCCATTATTAACCCTCCATTTGAGTGTGATACTGCTTATAATCTTGGACTGAACTGGTCCACCTAGACTTCCACCCCACAAGTCAATTCAGATTAATGGAGAAAAACCCAGCACATCACAAATCCCAAATCAATTCAATTCACATCTGCTTTTGAGCCAACTTAACTCTATACAACGTAGAACAATGAAGCAAACCCATGGTTTAGCAAAGATGGCTGGGCTTTTCTCTTCCAATGAATGATGACTTTCAAATTCATCACCTTGGAAGGCTGGAGTATTGTTCCATTGATTTTGCCATTGAGTGAAACACTTTGGAACTGCCCTTGGAGGCCATTATTAGGGCAAAAAAGAAAGTCAGCTTCATGACTTTATGCAGGCAGGGAAGGCGGAGGGAATAAACATTTATGTAGTGCCTACTATATGCCATGCACTCGGCTGAGCACTTTTTACAATTATTATCTCACAACAGCACTGGAAGGTAGACACTGTTGTTATCCCCATTTTACAGTTACGGAAACTGAGGCAAGCAGAGGCTAAGTGTCTTGCCTATGGTCAGAGTGTCTGAAGCCGAATTTGAACTCGGGTGCTCCCGATTCCAAGCCCAGAGCTCTTTGCACTGCCCCACAAACTGCCTCTTAATACTACTTTATGGACAGAATTAGCCCTTCTCTCTTCAAAAATGGTATGACCCAGTCTCACCACTCTTGGCTGTTTCCGGAAATCAGGCAACCAACAATGAGCAAGACTTTAGGACTAAGAATCTATTATGTGCCAGGTGAAGCAGGTATAAAATCAAGGCTGAAACAGTCCCAATGCTTGAGTCCAGCACCATATAGAGAAGGGAGAGCACATGTGCCATACACATAGAGGAATATGCCAAATGGGTTCCAGATTATTTCTGAGGACCCTCTCGGTGGATGGGAGTGGGCAGGAAAGGCTTCCTGTACAAGGTAGCACTGGAGCTGAGACTCTAAGGGAGCTGGGGATTCTAAGAGACAGAGGTGAGGAAGGAGTGCTCCCCCGGCTCACCCACAGCCAGTGCAAAAGCATGGCAGTGAGAGATGCGGGGAACAGTTGGAAGGCTCACTTAGATTGACCATCAGCATGTTGTCTTCCCCATTAGACCCTCAAGGGCAGGGGCCAGACTGTTGTCATTCTTTTTTATCCCCAGCATGTAGCACAGCGCCTGGCATACAGTAGGTGCTTAATAAAAGCTTGCTGACTTTATAGTTGAAGAGAACAGTTTGTAATAAGGCTGGAAATGGTTCCCTGTCATGAAGGGCTCTGAGGAACAGAGATGGTGATATTTAACCTCTGAAGTAACAGGAAGCCACCGGAGGGTCCCGAGTAGGGGAGTAACATGGAAAGATCTGAGCTTTAGGCCACCAAACTCCTCTAGAAAGGTGGGGCATGAGGGGGCCTGAGATCAGGACTCCCTTCAAGATAGCAGTGCCATGGGGACCCACACCAGGCATCCCCTCCCCAGCCTCATTCCTGTTGAACTCATTCAGTGACACATTCAGCTTCTGCAGTCTGCAAATGCCCCAACCAACATGCCATCCTTTCTCTCAGGGGATGGGGTTAGCCATAAGTGCTACTAGATGCAGTGGCCATCTTGGATACTGCCAGACTGCCAACATTCAGGGCTGTGCCTATGAGAGGTACTTCATAAATGCTTACTAAACAGAGTCTAAAGAACATGATGCCAGGTTTGAACACAGCTCCAAAAGAGGAATTCTAAAAATGGTCCAAGCAATGGTGACCTAACAGTACAGTCCCAGAGTTAGGTGGACTACGAATGCTCACGTTTGTTTTAAATAATTCTCCTTCCTTTAGAAAGGACCTGGAGGAAGGGGAGCTGGGCACAGATGCCAGTTATTCCTGCCCCACACCAGCTATTCCTTGAGCACAGGCTCTTAGACCCATAAAATGAGGGAGCCAACAGGATCTGCCCACCAAGACCAGGTGAGGAAGGTGCCATGTCCTGGTATCCCCAATGCCCAGCACACAGCAGGCACTTAATGAACACTGACTGACTGATCAACTAATAAGTCATAATAGAACTGGAATCTCTCAGAAGCCTGGGCTTCCTTTCAAGCTCAGCTCAAACACCATCTTATGGGGGGGGGGGGGGGCCAAAAAACAGTTCAAAGCCCTGATCAATTAAACCACATGGAGACTTTTGGGCACCTTCATCTTAATTAACTGCCACCCACCTCCAGCTGCTTCTGATGTCCCCTAAAACTACTTTCTATTGACTCTGTGTATATTATGGATATAGATATGAATATAATTATATATCATATTATAATAGCATATATGTTATATAAACATGTGCATATATGTTATATACACAGCAAACACAAGAATTGTATCACAAATACATTGGCACAATGCCTGGTATACCATAGGTGCTTAATAAAGCACTGCTGTTGACTGACTGGTTTCCACCCTGTGGGTACTTCCTCAAGCCTCTCAGCTCAGAGCTCATGCATACATTGTGATGTTGTTCAGTGCTCCCATAAACCCTCCAGAGAGGATCCAAACAAGCCCCTCAAGGCCCCTCTCTAGGTCTAATTGCATCCCACAGGCTGCCCACTCATTTAACATAGATCTTTTTCAATTGTTCACTTCCCTGGTACAGTGTTTGATTTTGTGTATTGCAAGGAAGTCAGCCTCAGAACAGGCTGCAGACTACTTACACCCACTAGGGGCCTCTCCTTCACCCCCTGGTACACCCTGTACTGTCAGCTCTTCAGAGATTGTGGGATGCTGGGATTCACAGTCATACAGACACATCAGAAAAATAAAGTTATTTTCAATCATTTAAAATAAATTAAATAATAGAAAGTTTTAGAAAATAAAGTTACTTTTAATAAAGTAGTAAATAACTTTAAAAATAAAGTTATTTTTAATGGAGTTTCGTTTCAGAAAGCACTTCAGGATTATTGGAAGATGTGCAGACAGCCTCCAATGCCATCCATTTTGGGTTCAATCCTGGACCATCTCTCATGTCTAAGATATGGGTCCTGGTGGATCAGATCAGCAGGCTGTCCTAATCTAAGGCCTTTTCTGGCCAGAGACATTCTTTAATAGCTCTAAGTGAGGCATAAAACAGGAAGACATACGCCATGTGAAGGTCCCTGTCATTGTCACTGGTGGGGGGGGGGGGCAAGGTAGAATCCAGATGGAAGAAGGTTCTCTAAGGCCTCCAGATGCTTCTGTTTGTGGGAAATGGAGTGGAGGAGGGCAATTTTGTCCCCACTCTAATTACTGAAGTTTAGTTTCAGTCATTTAGTCATTCCAGACTCTTTGTGACCCATTTGGGGTTTTCTTGGCAAAGACACTGGAGTGGTTTGCCATGTCCTTCTCTAGCTCATTTTACAGATGAGGAAACTGAGGCAGGCAGGGTTAAGTGATTTGCCCAGGGTTACACAGCTAGGAAGTGTCTGAGGCTGGATTTGAATTCAGGAAGAAGAATCTTCCTGACTTCAGGCCCAGCGCTCTATTCAACGGGTCATCTAGGTGCCCTCCTTCAATGAGACCCATAAACATTCAAAAGAGGAATCAGGGAACAAGCATTTATTAAACACCTACTGTGTGCAAGACTAGAAAAGAAAATGGCAAACCATTCTAGTATCTTCACCAAGAAAACTCCAAATGGGGTCACAAAGAGTCAGACTTGACTGAAAGGACTGAACAACAAATGTGGAAGGCACCATGCTAAACAGTTGACAAATAATACCTTGTTTGGTCCAGGAGTTCAGCTGAGCAACCCACACCAACCACTGCTGCTGGCACTCTGCAGTTCACTCCAGCTGGCCTCTTGTAAGTCACCACAAGCAATATTCCATTTCCCATCTCCATGCTTTTGTCCAGGCTATGCCCCCTGCCCAGAAATCACTCTCCTCCCCCTCTCTACCTTGTGAAATCTCAAGGCTCTGTTCAAGCACCACCTTCTTTCTACTCAAAGTCTATGCCAGTTCCTCTGCTAGTGCCCTCCTTCCCCAACCCCCCTAGAATACAATGCATTTATTGTATATTTATACTTTATTCATGTTGATTTTGTATTTATTCTTATGTTTTTCTCTTGCCTTCCCCTTAAAGGACATAACCTCCTTGAGATCTGGGAGTCTTCCATTGATATCTCTCCAACCCCAGCATATGGCACAGGGCCCAGTATTCAGTAGGCACTTATTAACATTTGTACAATGAATGGATTCATGCAAGAAAAACCAAATAGATAAGAATGCATGTTTGTCAATATGTATGTGAGTATGGACATACATGCACATGCACACATATGCGCGCACGCGCACACACACACACACACACAGTGTCCCAAAAGTCATAATGCAGTTTTCTGTTATTAAAAACGTAAGACCACACTAAGACTTTTGGGACACGGGTATGGCCCCCAGGCCCCCTTGCTGTTCTACCTCCAGCTTCTGCATCTTTGCACAGGCTGTCCCCCCACCCCACTCTCCCCACCAATGCTGGAATACTGTGCCTTTTCTTTAAAATTTTTCTAAAAACAAAATTAAAATGCCATATTAGCCTGGTCAGCCAACCCAGCTCAGATGCTGTGCTGACCCCACAAACATTCCAAAGCAGGGGGAGGACCCTGGCAGGGAACCAAGGCATGGGATGGACAGAAGAAAGTTTATATTTGGACTAATCAAACACCCAGAAATAGCTTCTTCTCCAATGTCACCTCGAGTTGCTTTAAGCCTCAATCCTTCAAGTTTCCCTCCTTTTCCACCTTCATTTCTCGGGTCTCTGAAGGCCTTTCTAAGGTCTTTCCCGCTCCTGTGGTCCTCTCTTCATCCTAGAGCTACAGCTGTGAGGGTCCCCAGGAGTCATGAGTGCAGCCTTTCAATTTTAGATGTGGGTAAACTGAGGCTTAGGAGGACACTCACAATGCTTCATCTAGTTACCTGTGACTCAGCTGTTTCTTCAAGTAGAAATGAAGCCCCTGGAGGGGAAAGACTTCCACTGTTGGCTTTGTTCTCTCAGGGCCTAGCCCAGTACCCAGCACCTAGTGGGTGCCTAATAAGTCCTTGTTGTAATAGCCTCATTAAGATTTCCAGAGATATACCCTAGATGCTGCCTATTTACTAATATAAAAGTTCATAAGTGAATCGCATTCATGTGCCCAAGATATGCAGACAACAATGCTTCATGATGGGGCACATCTAAAGATGAATGAACTGCAGGCCCTGGTCCCTGCTCCCGGGGTAGCACTGATCCTAGCAGTACCCTGGAACATGTATACCAGCAACTCTAATACAAAACAGAATTTATAATAATAATAAATGATGATGATGATGATGATGATGATAACTAAAAATTATGTAGCACATCAAAGTCTGCAAAGTACTTTCCAAATATTGCCTCCTTCGATTTCTCACAACAATCTTGGGAGATAAATGCTACCATTAACCCCATTGTACAGATGAGGGAACCAAGGCAGGCAGCAGTCCAGCGACTTTCCCAGAATCAC
Source organism: Gymnobelideus leadbeateri (assembly GCA_011680675.1). Classification (NCBI taxonomy): domain Eukaryota; kingdom Metazoa; phylum Chordata; class Mammalia; order Diprotodontia; family Petauridae; genus Gymnobelideus; species Gymnobelideus leadbeateri. The sequence continues at coordinate 163,738 of WOXC01009517.1, read as the reverse complement.
ACAGACAGCCTCGGGACTCAGTTCTTCCTGACCCCTGGTCCAGAGTTCTAGTCTGAAGTGCTAAACCAGCTGCCTAAGCAGAAAGGGGAAAAAAAGGGAAGGTTCATGACCATTAGAAAATCCCACAAGCCTTCACTACAGAAAGGGATACAAGAATTAGCCAGTTCCACAACTGCATAGGCAATGATCCCTTTCTTACAAGCACTTCCATTCGGAAAATCCCTTAATTCTGTCCGTATGAAGCCATCAGTTTAGATGTGAATGTGCCAGTTTAAATAAAAACTGTGTATTTTATCGGAATTACTAACTTCAGGTGCTAATTTTAGCTTGCAAAAGCCCAACCCTCTGGATGTGGCTTTTGTTGAATAACATGTTTCTAAGTCCTTGGACCACAAGCATTAGCGCCAAGTTTTCTAAAAATGAAATTAAAATGCTGTATTAGCCCGCCCGTCCTGGTCAGCCAGCCCACCTCAAATGATGTGCTGACCCCGCAAACATTCCAAAGCAGAGGAAAGGTCTCGGCTGGGAACCAAGGCATGGCATTGGTAGAAGAATAATGAAACACCCCAAAATAGCTCAATATCTTCTCCTTGCCCCTTACTGAGCTAGACCCTGTGGAAGGATCACACGAAGGGCAACGCTCAGCCCCTGCCCTCAAGGAGCTTTCAAACGGTCAGAGAGACAAGATTTACATGCGAAAAATAAATGGAGAACAATTCAAGGTAGCCTATAATTAAGTGTTAAATCGTGTGGTTTAGTCTCACATTCTAGGCGTCTAGACGTATAAATGTTAAAGGAGTTCAGGAAAAGGCGAGATCCGTGTGGGCTTGAAAGCAAGGGAAATGTTTAGGGAGAAGGAAATACTTGATCTGGGCCAGGAAGGTTTGGGACCCACAAGGGAAAGGCCAAGAAAGAGGGCCTTCTGGCATCCAGGAGGTGGGAGATGCTAGCGTTCCCAAAGGCACCAAATGGAAGGAGAAGAGTGGGGAGGAATGTCAGCTGGAGGAGAGTAGACAGGATTAAAAACACTCCCCCACTCAAATCTGGCTAAGGCCTTGCATCTCTCTCTCTCTCTCTCTCTCTCTCTCTCTCTCTCTCTCTCTCTCTCTCTCTCTCTCTCTTTTCTGCAAGCCCCTTTCTCCGGTATATTAATATCTTCTGATAATGATCTCAGCTCGGTTGTGTTTCACCCAACATATGGTATTACTTTGAAATTAGCTTTCTAGAAAAGACTAGAGAAAATTGGCATGCCTTCGCTTGACAGATGGGGTTTCCAGCAAGTCAGTGACAAGGCCCACTCACACTCAGCATGGTTCGGGCAAGTCCAGAGCTCATGTGTTGCCGGGCTTGGGGATTATTTAATAAGCCTTTTAAAATCAATATTGTTTCAACTTCGAGGTACTGTCATTTATTATCATACATGAATATGGAGAAGATCTATATTGGTGCTAGCATAGGGAATTCACTTAACCAATGGCGGGAGACCTTCTGATGGCTGAGTAAAGAAATGCTTGAGGGGCACACATGCAAAGATACAAAGGGTCTGCGATTCTGTCCACAGGACTCTCAGAGTCCCTCCACCAGCAGAGATCACAATCCATCTGCGACTTACTATCTAGATAAGACCCAGCGAGATGCCTGAAGCATACACGGGATGGATCTTGTATGCACCTATGGATTCACATGCTGTTCTCCCATCTGCATGTAAGATGCTCGAGGGCAGAGACTGTCTGACTCTCTTCCAATCCCCAGCACTTAGCAGAATGCCTAGGCCACTATAGACACTTAATTTGTGCTTGCTGATGAACCAATAAGTGGGTTGTTTAGTGGATTTGAACCCAGATTTTCCTGACTTCCAATCCAACATGCCACTAGACCAAGCTGCTTCTTTTAGGATTTAAGAGGACCTGAACCAGATAGATGTTTCTACTTCTCAGGAGTCACACACACCATGAGATTCTGAAAATCTAGAACCGAATCTCAGCTCTGCAATGAAACACATAGATGACCTTGGGTAGTACATTTTGTTTTTTAGGCCTCAGTTCCCACAATTGTAAAGGGGAGAGGAGCAGCTGGAATTTATCTAAATGACAGCTAAGGTCCTTTCTGATTCTAAATATTTCATCCTATGATTAACTTAAACATATTGAGGAACATGAAATTATATTAGAATTGTTTCAGTAATGAAGAAATATCTAGAGTAAAAAGCTGTATTAATAGTAAAACAGAAAAATATAAATAAAAGAAATAATATCCACCAATATGCCAAACATCAAATAGTCCAAAACCATTTGTGATATCTGGCTCAGTTCGTGACTAGGAGGAGATGTACTTCTCAGTGGAGGCTACAGTCAGGGATGTGATATCATCCAGCTATAAAGAATTCCATTCAATGGGTAGATTGCCAGAAGTTTTCCAAAAGAGTAAAGAATTTTTAAAAATTCATTTCAGACTCCTTATCAATCTATCCACAAGCATTCATCAGATTTCTTTCATCTAAGGCTCTCACATTTATGCAATATGTATATATATTATTATATAAAAAGAATGACTTACATATATATATATATATATATATATACACACACACACAGACACAAACACATACACATCTGAAAATAGGGGGGAAAGGGAAATGAAAGAAGGAAGGAAGGAAGGAAGGAAGGAAGGAAGGAAGGAAGGAAGGAAGGAAGGAAGGAAGATTGATTCCTTCCCTCAAGAAGCTTATATTATAACAGGATTGTTGCTTGTCCTTCTTTCTGGAAGAGGACCAATGATATGAGGAGGGTAATGTCTTGACTTGCAAGTGAATTGGATTTAAGTGAGGCAGGGGTGTGAAGAGTAACCAGCCTCACTCTCCCCTCCAGGGTTATCTGAGTCTAGTAGCAAGACATAGGTTGGGATGAACTATGGAGGAAAACAACACACAAAAGGGTAGGAAGCAGAATGGGAAAGAAGATAAGTCGAAAGTCCAAATAGTTAGGAAGAGGGTCTGGCAAGTAAAGAAAGAGAGCCAATCTGTCCTTTCCACAAAATGGAAGCTGCAGAAGAAATTCACCAATGGAAGAAAGCTGATGAATGGTCAATTGCAGAAGAATAGTCCATGGAGAGTTGGCTGTAGGGATGGTCCAGGGCAAGGAGGTGCTAGATGTTAATAGAAGTTCCAAGATCAGTTAGCAGTAGGGAAGACATGGCTTTGAAGAGAGAAAAGTCAGGTACAGGGCTGGGAGGAGAATGGGAGCCCATGAAATAAAGACACAAAATGGTCCCTCAGTCTTGAGCCGCCCCTTTCACTCCTCTAGGAATAACAGCCGAGTTATGGACAATGGAGAACTGGATGCTAAGAATAACACTTATTTTTTAAGAGTATACAGAAACATTAGTATAGCTGCCAATATTCCAACTGTGAGATCCATGTCCAGTGACCCATGATGAGTAGAGCACCATTGAAGCAACCAAATCCCACCAATCTTAACATTCTCATTATAAACGAAAGGAGAAGATGAAAGTTAAGTTGTAGCTCAGTGACTCAGAAGTTCTCCTTGGAAAAGGAAATATGGACTTAGTGGAGCTGATTTTATCCTGCATCTGAAAGACAGCAAAAGTCATCATTCCAGGGGACTTGTGGTCATATCTGATTGAAGAATGCACGATCAGTATTCACAGAAAAACCACCATGAAAATAATTGCAGCTTAAGCACCAATATCTGTTACAGAGGATGAGGAGGCAGAGAAATTCTACAATTAAATCAACATATGTGAGGAAACTCTGTGACTTCAATGCAAAGTTCGAAGGTGCTAAAAAATACATTGGAAGAAAAAGCCAAGAGGAAGGAATGAGCTAAGTCAAAAGCTTAAGGGCTACACAGAAGCCCCCTGCCTATGGATCATGAAATGCTTTCTTGAAAGAAGGATCAGGAATTGCTAAACATGAGTAGCACTAAAAATATCACTTTAAAAAAAATTTAACATTCAACCAAATATTTATTAAGTGCCTATATGTACCAATTGCTGGGAATACAATGGTAAAAATAAAACAATCCCTACTACCAAAAAGTTTACATTCTATTGGGGGGAGGGGAACAATATGCCAAGTCAAGTTATAAGCATTTAGTAAGCACCTACTATACAACAGGCATTATGCTAAGCACTAGGGATACAAAAAAATATATATTGTAATAGACCTGCCCTCAAGCAGCTCCCAGTCTAATGGAGGGGCAAATAACTACGTATAAATAAGATCTATGCAGGATAAATTAGAGACAATCAATAGAGGGAAGGCACTAGCATCAAGGGGGATTGGGAAAGACTTCATGTACACAGATAATTAGATGCAAAATAAAGATGAAATCACAGATGGAATGACACTAGCAGCTGGAGCAATCAGAAAGTTTCAGGGAGGAGGCAAAATTGGACCTGGGCTATGTAGCAGCAAGCACCCCAACATCCCCAGAGTGGCTGCCAACACAGGTTCTTAGATCTGCTTTTGTAAAGGAAAGCAACTCAAAATGGGTTAATAAGCTTATTTTAATCAAACAAACATAAATTACCTAGTTCAGGGGGGAAAGGTCAGCACCCCGAACTTCAGAGTATACAGACAGATCAAACAGACAGGCTTCCAAACTGTCCAGCCATTATAGCAACACCAAATCACAGTTACCAGAGAGGGAAGCATCAACATCTGGGTTTTCAAAGCCGGGGGGGCTCTCAACAGCTTCCCAGAGTCTCATCTGGTCAAATCACACAACACTTCTCAAAGTAAGCCCCAAAGCAAAGCCTCTCATCAGAGTTTATACAGCCTTCTCCTGGCTCAAAGATTGTAACAACCTCCTTGACCCACTGCCCAGTCACAAAGTATCAAGGTGTGGGCTTCCCTGAAAAACAAGCCTCCCACCATAAGCTCCAGGTGCACTTAAGCTAGGGGCAGGGAAGATCTTTAAATTTGCATTTCCATTACAGGCTATGAAGGAAACTAGGGATTCTAAAAGCAAGATTGGGTAAGGTTTGCATTCCAGACATAGAGTACAGACTATGTAAAGACAAGGTAATGGGAAATTATTTGTAACTAACTAACACAGGAGACATCCTGAATCAATTATCTGTGTATAGCCAGACCTTGTTAGAGCAAAGATCAAGATTAGTAAAAAGATAGCAGGATGAAGAAAGAAAATAAGAAAAATTTAGGTGTGGTTTTAAAAACTGCAACCTGACCTATATGGAAAAGCTATTGACTAAAAAAAGTTGGAAATGGATATAGGAAAGGACATTGAAAATGATCATAAGAACATCACAATAAAGTTTAACTAATGTAATTCAATTCCTAAAATGAGAAGTCTAAAACCTGCCTTAGTCAGTAAACAGGGGATGTTCTTCCCAAAGAGAAAGATGCGTAAGTCAAGGGAAATGCCAGTTTGGAAAAAAAAAAAAAAAAACCTTTTGTAAAATGTTACAGAGGAGACTGATAAAAGATTGCTTCATAAAATAAAGAGAAAAAAAGAAATTGTAAGGAGTAAAGAAGTTTAAAGAAAGCTTAGTGAGAGGTTGCACTATGCAAAGTCATTCCAAGGGCATTAAGAACAAGACTGGAACGACTGGCAATGAGCCTCATAGAAGAGTCACAGAGAAGTAAATAGTGGTCGTGAGAAAGGTAAAACACATCACAGACGAGGAATTACTCAGCAGAAATAGGATGATTGTCCTTTAAGAAACACGTGCCTTGAAAACAGACTGCCCAGCTTAATGAAGAGAGTGAGAGATTACTAGACAGAGCTTACGCACTCCTTGCCTAACCATGTGATGTCGTGAAAAGTATTTCCTTATAAAGGTAATAATCGTGCTAATGAAAACTTCTTGAAAATAAAATTAAGAACGCTACAATTAGCCTTGGTGTAGTATGAATGCTTGACTGGGAATCAGGAGAGGCCTGAGTTCAAATCCTGGCCTTGAAATTTACTATCTGGGTGCCTAGTCTTTGGGAAAATTGTTTAACCACCCCAAGTCTCTCTATGTTCATATTTAAATGAGGGATAATAATACTTCCCCTGTGTACCTCATTGGGCTGATGGAAAGTGATTTGTAAACCTTAAAACATTCTAGAAATAGTCCTCAAAGAAGGACATACTACAGCTATTGGCAAAATATGTAATTTTTTATTAGAGTTATGGCAATAGACTATATGTCCAATGGCCAAAATTGCCAAACTGGGAGCAATTTTCTTAATTCAATTACTCCACTCCAATCTTAAAATCAATTAATTTTTTTTCCTGTATGTGCCTTTGACCACAGACAACAGTCTGAGGAGTCTGTGATCATGCAACCAGAGCTGAAAAGTATTATTAAATCTCTCAGTGATAATTGGTATTCTATAGAATGGTCTTAAGTAGCCCTGCTTCAGGACAGTGTGTGTCCCTCTCTCTCTCACACTCTCTCCACAGACACAGACACACACACACACACACACACACACACACACACACACACACACACACATACACACACACCTGGGTTCTGTTGGAAGAGTTCCCAAATGGTGACTTCCCCACACAGAGTTGGTTGGCAATCGTCATAGTTAACTCACATTTTTAAGATACCCTTCAAAGAGCTTTACATAGCTTATTTCATTGGGGCCTCACAACAAGCCCAGAAAAATGGCACAATAGATTTTACCGGACACATTTTATAAATGAGGAAGCCATGGCTCAGAAAGTTTAAGTGACTAGTCAGAGAGCTAGGGAAGGAGTAAAGGTGGAAATTTAACCCAGGTCTTTCTTAGTAAGAATAGATTCTAGCATAGCACTTTATTTTATTACAGTCAAGAGTCATTAGCTTTCCAATAAATATTGTGATAACTTTTCAACAAGAGAGCTTACTATCTGTTGGTTGATGAATGAATAAGGATGTGTTCTAAATGTAACACATTTAGAAATAATGGATAGTTTTCTTTAAAAGAAAAACCCACTAAATCTGACTGACAAAATTAAAAAGTCAAAACTTTAGTGGTCATATGACTCTTGAATAGAAACTCATATGCATGGGCTATATTTTGCTACCCATAACAAAATGGGGCAGGAAGAAGGGCAAAAGAAATGAATGTGAAATAAATATCTGAATTTATTATATAACCAATTTAGAAACATTCATTGTCTAAACTGGGGCAAGTCAGGTAGTATTCCTTGCCCACAATTTCTTTAACAGGGCACTCATCTGATAGGGTTATTACAAGAATGGACAAGACATAGGGAAGAGGAAAGCACTTTGAATATATGAAACATTAGAAAGTGTGAACTGGTAATAATTGGCAGTAAAAATCTGGAAGGAGTATATGTTCTCATATTTTTGTAGAATCCTTACAACCCGATCTGGTATGACATCTTTCTGGATGAGTCAGAGAAGATAAGTGAACAACAATATATAAAAATATTTGGTGCAGACAGGTGATTCTGCCAGCATGGAAAACTCCCTGTATGGAAACCTCCTCCACTGATATAGTGCTTAGTGCCTCATACATAGTAGGTGCTTAATAAATGGTTACTGACATTGATTGACTGATACTGATGCAAAACTCCCCTTAAATTTTCAGGCAAAGAGAACTGCCTGGAACACCAGGAGTCTAGTCCCCACCCCCACCCCCAGTTCTTTGCCCCCATAGAAAAGAGAAAGTGCTGTTTGGAAAAAAATGAGGTGTAATGGTACCATTCATTAAGATTTTCATGGACCCCTTTTTTTAAAACAAAAAAATTCTCATTCAAGCCTCATCCCAAATATGTAAGACAGGTAGTATGGATGCAATTGTCTCTATTTTACAGATGATGGAACTAAGGCTCAGAAAATGGAGGTGATTGGCAAAGGAAGGACTTTATGAAACACCTACTATGTGTCAGTCACTGTGCTAAGGGCTTTACGAATATCAACTCATTTGATCAACACATGAACAGACAACAAGTAGGTGTCAGAGAGGTGACACTGGTCTTCCTGACTCCAAGTCTGGCACTGAATCCATTACAACTATATCCTCTCTATATATTCAGTATAGCTTCGTCCATTTACCCTTCACACACCCAAGCCTAAAGCCTCACTACCTGTGGTTTTCTCATAATTACAATATTGGAATAGTAGCAAGTGTTACAGTTATCTTGAGTGTCAGAAGAATACAACCACAAAGTCACTAGATGGATCAAACTCTCGTGCATAAGTGGGGGAGACAGCCAAAAAAATCATGAATGGAAGTAGTTAATAAATCCTGCATTCCTTAAAATACAGAAAAATGAAAGAATCAGTCTTTGGGGTCGGTGAGAGGTTTGCTGGATTTCTCTCCTCTTAAATTCTGTCATCTCTTTTCTTTTCTTTTTTTTAAATCGCAAGTCAGCTTCCCACAGACATGAGCTGAATACTTTGCTTCCCCCCAAACTATTAGCCAGTGTATCAGGTTTAACCCCGGATTTTGATTTCCTCATCGATAATTGTCTAATAGGATTTTGCCAATTCTCAACAAAGTCTAGAGTGTCCCAGGCCACCTTTTTTCATGTGGACTCATAACCAAGAAAAAGGGCTAATAATCCAACTTTGTCCTCCAAAGAGGACAAAGGCAAGATGGGAATTCAACACTGTACAGAACAACATAGGACCCAGTTCATGCTTTAATTTGGTATGTGAGCTAAAAGAAATTCAGTGTCTGGAATCAGATATTGTTCGGCACAGGTTAAATACCATGGGACAATAGACTCTAAGGAACCATCCAAATTCTTCTGCTATACAGGAATCTAATTATCTCAACTATTGCTCAAAAGGAAAAAAAAAGTCAGCAGCCTGGCATTGCCTCAGACTTGGAAATATTTTGGTTAAAAAACAATTGTTGTTGTAATGAGAGTGGTTATAATGAGATTTCAACTGTAGTAACAATACCAAATTGAAAGCAGAATTACTTACAAAAGAGCCCTGTAAAATAGCATTATTTTAGGACAATGGAAAATAAGGTGTTTGTGGTTTTACCCCATAAATTCTCTGCTGTCTGCTCATATTTATTCCTTCTTGGCAGTCCTCTGAATACTCATTCACATTGGAGAGTCCTTCTGCCCTAGCATTCATTTTGTGGGGGAAACCACAGAAAAAAACATCTCCCAGCCTCACCTTTCTTCCCCCATTTTATTGGTTCTTCGGTCCTAATTCTCATACACGCATCACACTCGAATTCAGTTACACTCCGGACAATGAATTTTCCTAATCCAGTTAGCATGCTGACAGAACAGTGCTCACAATTTATAGAATTTCCTTTTAGCCATCTACCTATTTCACAGTTCATTACAATCCACAATGCACACCTGTGTTTATGCAATCACAAGCAATTTTACACTGAGTACTAAATAAGGTATTGTCATAAATCCTTTAAAAATGCAATTTATCCCTGAACTATCTATCAATCAAACTGGGGTTTGTAGCTACCTGCCCAAATCCCTAATGGTGTAGAAATTGGTTACACACCATATCACAGACATTATCAACTGCCAGCTGTCTCCAGTGAAAGGTTTGGAAGCCTCCTTCTTTACCTTTTTTTTTTAATGGTCATCTCCAAAACCCTGGGGATACTGGGAAGGGGGGATTTCCTTTGTTATCCAGTTACCTATGCTATTCAGTTTTATGTCCTTCACTTTGATCTATATGTCCTCTTGTTGGTCTGGTTAAAAAAAAAAAAAAGAACACTGGTGGGGGCTCATAAGCTATGGCTTTTAAGCAAATGCTGACCCAAAGCAAGTCATGAACCTGGTTGGTGGTAGCTTTCAGGACAGCCATAATTGAGTGAGAACCCAGGCTACATATACTTGGACTGGATTACTTTCTCATAAAAATCATAGCTCAAAATCACACTTTTAAAGTTTCAATCTAATGCTAAAGATTTACCAAACCAGGTACTCCATACCAGGAGTTCCCTAAATTGCTTCAGCTCAGAAAGTCTCATAGCTGTCTCTTCTTGGGTCCTGAGATGTTTTTAGTGTTCTGGAGCTCCCACAGTCTGATCCTGGCTTATTTTTATCTGACTCTTCAGGTTTTCACATCATTAATAAGAGAGAAAGTAAACAAAGACCATATACATTAAGGGAGAAAAATGTTTGCATAGTTTGACACTGTCATCAGATAGACTCAAAATGGAAAATAAAACCATCCTCAAATGCTTGTGTCAGAGGAGGTGAACCCCACAATAAAATGTAGTCCCAAACATTTTCCTCTCAATTATAAAGAACTCTGTAGACCACCCAATCACAACCACCACAAGAGCTATGACTCAGCTGACTTACATGCTTTTTTCTTTCAGATGAGATTTATCGATAAAAACATAGGAAGGTCTCATCATATCAAAGAGAAGCAGTTTAAAACTTGAAAAACAAAGATTGAAATTGTTACCTATCAGCTACGTATTTGCCCACCCTTTAAATTCACCTTGTCTCATCTTTTACAACATTAACAAGAATTCTGATATAGGTTTATATGTAGATTCCTCAAGTCTAAAATGGTTCTTGATTAATTTGCTAGATCATTAAATTGCTATTTTCACAAAGAACAAATACCTTCTAAAGATACTTTCTTTCCATCAGGGACTCCAGATATAAGTAAGTCTATCTCAGAGTTATTGTAAACTAACTGTGTACTTTGAAGATTTAATAAATAGTAGTGGGCATTTATATAATGCTTAGAAGATACAGTGTCAGAGATAGAAGGGTAGCCTTGGCATCAGGAAGATCTGGATTCAAGTCTTCTCTCTGACACTTCTCAATGTCCCAGAAACTCACTAAGACTCAAAGTTGAAGACAAAAATAATAGATCCATACAAGGAAGAAGGAAGGAGAGGGAGAGAGGGCTTTGAAGATTTGTAAAATACTTTATCCACATTCCTGAGGCATCCACAAGCCACATTACCAACACTCTAAATTCCTCCTCAGTCTCTTCCCACCTAAACTCAAATTCCCATCATTCCAAGCCTGGGCTCTGACTGGTAAACTCTCACCTTCCTCTACCAGGCCCTGGGCTCACCACATCACTGCACAGCCATTTCCAAGCCATTTTGTGAGACACGTTCCCTACAACCCACAAACCCTTCCCAATTATCAACTCTTATTCTTCCTACATGTATTTTCTCCCCCTTTCAGAATGTAAGCTCCTTGTGCACAGGAATTGTCTCAATTTTGTACATATATCTTAATGTTTAGAATAGTACCTGGCATGTAGCATTTAATTTGTTTATTCATTCACTCATAAACATTTTTTTTTTTGCTTTTTGGAGGGCAATTGGGGTTAAGTAACTTGCCCAACGTCACACGGCTAGGTTTTTGTTTGTGTGTGCATTGTGTCTGAGGCCAGATCCGAACTCAGGTCCTTCTGACTCCAGGGCTGACGCTCTACTCACTGTGCCACCTAGCCGCCCCCATAAACATTATTTCAATGGACCCTCATATTATCATGCTATGTAGACACTTGTTATTACTCTCCCCATTTGTAGATGGATGTATCTGGATGGATATATATAGGATATATCTGGGGCAGTATTTGAACTTGGGCAGTCCAGTGCAATATCTTCTGTACTGCTCCAAAGAATCAATAAACATGTATTAGGTACCTACTAGGCACTGGGCATTGTGATGAGCCCTGGAGATATAAAAAGAGGCAAAGGGCAGTCCCTGCCCTCAAGGACCTTGAAATATAATGAGGGAGACAACATTCGAGAAATAGATAAAGAACATTATTGCTGTTCCGTCAACAATCCTAAGAGGTTCAATAAAAATCTATATTTTAAAATAGGATTCACTGCCTTCCATCATATGACAAACATCCATTTCCCTCTCTAAGCAGGAAAGGACTTGTTCCCTGCCAGGGGACAGAAAAGGTCAGTGTTGTGGGTGTGAGAACCAGGAGTAGCCCAAATCCCTCCCATCCCCAGGAATTCCACTGGCACCACGGGTCACAAGCTCTTTCCTCTTTATCTCACCAGCCTTTGCTCCCAAAAGTTGAAGCTCTCTAGGAGAAAGGAGCCAAGGAGCAATGAGAGAAAAAAGCAGACCAAGCTTGCTCTGAGCTCTCAAAGAACACTTTGGCAGGCCAAGCCTCCAATGCTGTGACTCATCCACAGAGCTGGTCTGCCTTCTCATCAGGGGATTCCACTGAGTCACGCTGACTCAACAGGGGCAGGGTGGTCACCAAACTCACCCAGGACCATCAGGCCCTGGGAAACTTCCCCCTGCTTTCAAACTTAGGAAGCAACTAAAGTTTAATGCTTGGGGGAGGAGGGGTGGGGCAAGACAAATTCCAGTTTTTCCTACATCTAGAGTCAATCATTCTGGCCTTTAAGTACCTGTCCAAAGGGGTCATTGCCCTTCACATAAAGGGCTGTGGAGGGAAATCATTTTTGTAAATTGTAAGTCATAGGTAGGGCCCTACACATGGCTAGGCAGGGTGGTAGAGTGTTGTAGCAGCAACCACACTGGCATCCCCAGGAGGCTGCTAGCACAGGTTCTTAGATCTGCTTTACTAGGAAAGAGAGCTGCTTAAGGGATCAGCAATCTCTTTTTTAATGACATTCCCTAGTTCAGGGGAAAAGTCAGCACCCTGAACTTCAGAAAAAATGCAAACAGAGAAATAAAGACCAACCGACAAGGTTCTGACTACATGAATCAAAGCAGTATTGCTATGCACTTCACTTACATATCTGTATGGAGAGAGCCTCTACATCTGAGCAGTCAGGGAGCTCTGAACATACAGTCACTCAGAACCTTGAGCAGGGAATCACAAGATCCTTCTCATGAGCGAGCCCCCAAAGCAAAATTCCAACTCAGAGTATATACACACTTCTCAGAGTCAGAAGGCATCACACCCCTCATGACTCAGTGCCCAATTAGAAATTAGCAAAAGCTGTGAAAGCCCTCCTGTGAGCCAGTCTCCCTTCAGCAAGCTCCCCTAAATGCACTCCATCTGAGATCTATAAATGGGTGGGGGAAGATCTCAAATGCCATTAACATTACAAGTGTCCAGAGAAGTAGTTCCAAGTCTGTAAGGCCCAGGTTCAAATCCAGCCTCTGACAAATGCTTGTTGAGTGACGCTCTCCAAATCAAGTCACCACTTCTCACAAGCACCCAGGAAACTGTGTAAGCTTCTACAATGAAGACCAATTGCTGATCTGCATTGGTACAGGAAGCTTCCATACCAGGAGTTCCCTTTACAGTGAAAATCATAGCCCCCATCTTCATATTTTTATATTTAAAATGTACACACACATATTTCTAAATATACACCCAAACATACATGTAGTGTGTACATGTATGTTGCCATACATACATGTATGTGTTTGCTCATGTATACATACACACACATGCATGTGTATTGTGGGCATCTGCCTTAATAGGAGTTTTCTCATCCAAGAGTTTCTTTTGCCAGTAAAATCCCATTGCCTATACATTGATCACAAATATGCTCCCATATACATGTGTGCATGATACATACATACATACATATATATGCAAATAAATAAGCTAGATCAGCTATCTCTTGGGCTGCTAGATGGCAAAGTAGATAAAGTTAGACTTGAAGCCAAGACCTGAGTTTGAATCCCACCTCAGATCCTAACTAGCTGTGTGACCCTGGGTAACTCACTTATCCTCTCCAAATCAGTTTTCTCATCTGTAAATTAGGGATAATAATAGTCCCTAACTCATTGGGCCTTGAGGACCAAGTGAGACAACAGATGCAGAGTGGTCTGTAAAACTAAAATCAAAGTGATAGAAACGCTAGTCATCGTTACTGCTGTTTTAGAAAAGTGTTTGGGAACAAGTCAAGGTAGCTGCGTTTTGTGTCCTCCAGTACAAGGGAGGCTCTCCCCAGCCCTCAGCACAGTGCCCAGCCCATACATACTAAGTTTCATTGGCTGTCTATGGAGGAGGTCAGATGGTCAGCAGAGAGGAGGCTACAATGAGAATCAGAATGGAAGGCCAAGTCTTGCAGTGAGACCGAGGGCCTGAATGAGAGGAGATTCCAAGAGCCCTGAGGCGTCCCATCTGGGTGACCTCAAGCCAACCCCTTCACCTTTCCAAACTGCCATTTTGTCATTTGTAAAAGGGCAAAGATGACACTCTTCAAAGTGTCATATTTCAGGGTTCCTATTGGTAATGAATAGCCTGCCTCATTTCAGGTCAATGGAGAGGAAAAAGATTTGCCTGAAAGAGTGCAAAGTCTGACTCTATTTGGGAAAAAAAAGTCATTTCCTGTACATTTAACAAGCAGAAGTAGGGGAAATAATGCTACCAGTTAAAGAGTCTTGGATTTAGGAATGGAAGAGGAATCAGGAATCATCTAGACCATGGACTCTTAATCTCAGATCCATGAACTTGGTTTAAAAAAAATTGATAACAACATCTCAATATAAGTGCTTTCCTTTATAATCAAATTGTTTTATTTTGTGTATCTATAAAACATCATTCTGAGAAGGGGCCCATAGGCTTCACCAGACTGCAAGAAGGGCCATGAGACAAAAAAAAATGGTTAAGAACTCTTGCTCTTGTCTAACCCCTTCATTTTAGAGATAGGGAAACTGAGGCCTCAAGTCTAATCCTCTAACACCAAATACAGTGCTTTCCACTGGGCCACACTGTCTTAAGTGTGTCTGTTTTAATCAAAGCCTTTCACATCAAAGCATTAGCTCACAGGGTTGGCCTCTATATACATTGGGATTACACAGAGATAAATAGGTATTTGAGAAATGCTTGAAAAGTTTGCTCTCTCAGGAAGGTAAACATTCCCTTAGACATTAACATTTTGTTGGACGTGTTTAGTTTTCTCAACCTTCACCTTGTCATAAGTGATCCTGAATGCTATATGCCACGGAAAGTCTGAGTTAATAAAATGGCACTGTATTAGGAATTCAGTTTTCCAGAACAATCACACAACCAACACATGTTGTTGTTGTCTGTGCTCTAACTGATTATCAGAAAAAGTTGGGGGGAGGAGGTTGTTATAAGAGTTTTGAAATCTTAATAATTGTATCTTTTCTCTAAAATACTTATATTTTAAAACTCAAAAGGCTCCATGTCCTCATCACTATAAAGACTCTCTCCATCTCTGAGAATCCTAACTCATGCAGCCCTTCTCAACCTTCCTGGTGAAGGAAAGAAAAAGGAAAGGAAGGGAAAGGAAAGGAGAGGAAGGGAAAGGAAGGAAGGAAGGAAGGAAGGAAGGAAGGAAGGAAGGAAGGAAGGAAGGAAGGAAGGAAGGAAGGAAGGAAGGAAGGAAGAGACACCCTTATTAAGCAATTCCTGTGTGCCAAGCCCTGTGCTAAGCACTGAGAACACAAATGAATACAACACCTACTCTCAAGGAGCTCACCTTCAGCTCATGGAGCCTTGGGCCAAGATCTTGGAGATAAGCTTTCCCCTTCATTTCTTCATCATCTTTTTTTATGAGACAGTATCACTCATAGGCTTCTGTTATCTTCTCCCCATAATGCCTTACAAATGACTTCATATTCTCAAGTAGCCTTTCCATATACTGTCACACCCTTTATCTCTGATTACTGTTTGCTGGTTGAAATGATTCCCAAGCTCTCTGGCCTCCTCACTGAGGCTTCTAGGGCCAATGGTGTTATCAGATTCAAGGTGCTGACTGGGGGAGGAGGGAGAGGAGGGGGAGGGAGAGGAAGAACATTTATTCAGCACTAACTTTGTGCCTGGCACTGTACAGAATGTTTTACAATAATTACCTCATTTGATCCTCACAAAAACCCTGGGAGGCAGGCAGGACTATTATGCTTATTTTATAGTTACAGACACTGAGGCAAACAAAGGTTAAGTGTCTTTCCCAGGCTCATGCAGCTAGGAAACATGTCTGAGGCTGAATTTGAACTCAGATCTCCCTGACTCCAGGCCTGGCACTCTATCCATTGTGCTACCAATTTCCTCTATAAGTAATTTTTAATTGAATGCAATAGCTTTGCATTTTGGGTCTTTATTCCAACTTGGTACTGATTTTGCCCCTTTCTCTAACTCATCAGTGTCCCAGCTGGCCACAGACAGTTGGTACCCAAACATTGCCACATCCCTTCTTTGCCCCCTCCAAAAAAAAAGTAAAATCCTGCCTGGTAACAAATAAGCAGAATCAATAAAACCAATCCCCACATTGGCCACGTCCTAAAATGCCTGTCTCCTTTCTCCCAGGAAGCTCCCCCACCTCTCCAGGCAGGAGGTAGAAACCTGCTTCATGCACAGTGCTCTGGAATCACTCTGGAGCTCACTGCACTGCTCAGAGTTCCCCACTTTTCTAAATACTTTTCCCCCTTTCAATCCCATAATCATTGCATAAGCTATTCCACTGAGAAGCTATTCTCCAGATAGCAGCACCTTCCTGACGGCTTGTCAATTCCTTTAGAGTGAGATTCTCAATATTGAGAAGCTGCCATTTCTCTGCTATGTGTTTACTCCCTGCTTATAGGACGAGGTTCTCATATTCTGATTATAACAACAAAACACTGCTGTCTATTCACAGCCAAACAATTGTGATTCTTAGCACCTTCTGTCCCTAAGCTACAATGAAGTTTAAAAATAAAGAAATGAATATCAAAGAACAGATAATATTTCATAACCATAGCAGTGGGTGTTAAGTGTTCCTTTTATGCAACGCATCTTCCAAAAAATATTGAATATTCTTCCAAGAATAATACTTCTCTCGTGCTCAGGAGCTTGGAGATTGATAGAAATGTGGAAGAAAAGGACAGAAAATAAAATAAATCTAACTTCCCCTGACATCGGACTAAGAACAAAAATGAAAGACCCCCCCATTCCTCAATGAGCTGCATTTCTCTGTGGCATTCTGTGACAAAAAAAAAAAATAAAGAATGCATGTGAAATGCTATGGAGTCAATTCTGAAGCCAAATAACATCACCTCCCACCCTCGCACCAAATATCAAAGCAAAACTAGACAGGCATTTGGTCAGAACACAGGAGCTGGCTTAAGAGCAGTACACAGACCAAGGTTTGGTGAAGTCAAGAAGGTCCTGCCTCCCAAGACTTCACTGACATAGAACATTGTCAATCCTCAAGGCCATCCATATTCCCTGTCTCTGTGATGAGAGGGCCAGCAAGTGACCCTTTAAAATCCACAATACTACTCTGGTTGCTACAACCAGTGAATGAATGAGATATCACCACAGATGTACTCTCTCCCATATGCATTTCATCCCCAGGTTTTCCCATAAATGTTCAACAACGGGTTTGCCCAACATCAACACTGGGATAAAACCAATGAAGCACGGAAGCTGTCCATCAGTTGTACCCAATGCTCATGATGTGGCCAGCTCACCTGTACTGGTCAATGAAGGAATGTTGTGTATATTGGAATATACCAGTTAGTTACACTAATGGCGTAGTTGGCAATCCATCTGTGTATTTCTGTTCCTGTGCAGTTCCTGGCTTTGTTTATCCCAAGGTGCTGGCGGTCTCCTTCCAAAGCCATTGACATTGTGTGGCCACCACGGGCAGGCTAGCCATTGTTTGTCCATCCCTCCTGTGACTTGACTAGCCTGCCTTCTCTCATGTCTATTGAATTGACATTGTGTAAGTTGAAATATGCTGCTTGGAAAGCAAGAAACATGAAGGGGGCCTAGGAAAATCAGGATCCTGGCCTTCGAGGCCTTTGAAGCTATTTTTAAAAAACAAAATATTATGTTATGCATTGTGTGGTATCTTTGGATGTGCTTAATCATTATTCTATTGATTTATGGCTCACATGGCAAATAGCGTCTGGGCATGTGTACGAGCTAAAACAAACAATACCAGTAGCCAAACCACAGTGCCGTGAAACCAGACCCAGCCAGCACTCCCCAGGCCTCACCCCACCCAAGTCAAATTCCCCAGTAGGCAAAAGCCTGCGATATAAAACTGTGCCTATGACATGTTAGAGAAAGGTACCCGAAGTCTGCTGGCAGCTCAGCCTTTCCAGAAGGAAAAAAAAAGCAGCAAAACTCCTCCCTCCCCTGCCCCCTTATTGCCATGCAAAGAGCTCTTTTCTCCCTGGGCAAAGAGATAAGAAGAAATTCCTCAGTCATTAGACTTCCAGAAGCTGGTGCTGTAAGTGCTTCCTGGGACACGAGGGGCCCCTCGCTTCCATCTGAATCAGGCTCCTTTCTGTAAGGAGACAAGGCCAGGGCCCGCACCTCCTCTCTGTGCCCCAGCTCCAGGGGAGCTTGCAGCTTCTTGTTTCCTTCTGCTTCTCCGGGGAAAAAAGTACAAGGAAAACCATCCCCTTAATGTAGCCTGACCCACTGCCAAGAGCCCTTTGCACAGGATCAGACAATTAGCAGTCATCCTACCTTAAATTGCTTCCTGTCAGCAATGGGCATCACTAGGCAACTGCCTCCGTGTCCTTTTACAGGGAGATGAAAGAAAAAGTGAGAGAGAGACAGAGAGCCAGAGACAGAGACAGAGAGAGACAGAGACAGAGACGGAGAGACAAAAAAGAGAGAGAGAGAGAGAAGAGAGACAGAGACAGAGACAGAGAGACAAAAAAGAGAGAGAGAGGAGAGAGACAGAGAGACAAAAAGAAAGAGACAGAGACAGAGAAGAGAGAGACAGAGAGAGAAGAGAGAGACAGAGAGAGACAGAGACAGAGAGACAAAAAGAAAGAAAGAGAGAGAGGGAGGGAGAGAGAGGATAGAGAGAAGAGGGGGAAAAGAGGGAGAGAGAGACAGAGACAGAGACAGAGAGGGACAGAGAAAGACAGAGAGAGACAGAGAGAGAGAAAAGGAGAGAGAGAGAGAAAGAGGGAGAGAGAGAGAGAGAGAGGAGAGAAAGAGAGAGGAATAGAGAGAGAGAGAAAGAGAGAAGAGAGAGAGAAAGAGAGAGAAGAGAGACAGAGAGAGAGAAGAGAGAGAGAGAGACAGACAGAGACAGAGAGACAAAAAGAAAGAGAAAGAGAGAGAGGGAGGGAGGGAGAGAGGGAGGGAGGGGGAGAGAGAGACAGAGAGAGAGAGAGAGACAGGGAGAGAGACAGAGAGAGAAAGAGAGAGAGATAGAGAGAGAAGAGACAGACAGAGACAGAGAGACAAAAAGAAAGAAAGAGAGAGAGGGAGGGAGAGAGAGGAGGGGGGAAGAGGGGGGAGAGAGAGTGGGAGAGAGAGAGAGAGAGAGAGAGGAGAGGGAGGAGAGAGAAGAGAGAGAGAGAGAGAAGAGAGGAGAGAAGAGAGGAGAGAGAGAGAGGAGAGAGAGAGAGAGAGAGAGAGAGAGAGAGGAGAGAAAGAGGAAGAGAGAGAGAGAAAGAGAGAGAGAGAGAGAGAAAGAGAGAGAGAGAGAGAGACAGAGAGAAGAAGAGACAGACAGAGACAGAGACAAAAGAAAGAGAGGGAGGAGGGAGGAGGGAGGGAGGAGAGAGAGAGAGAGAGAGAGAGAGAGAGAGAGAGAGAGAGAGAGAGAAGAGAAAGAAAGAGAAGAGAGAGAAAAGAGAGAGAGAGAGAGAGAGAGAGAGAGAGAGAGAGAGAGAGGAAGGGAGGAGGGGAGGAAGGAAGGAAGGAAGGAAGGATGGAAGGAAGGAAGGAAGGAAGGAAGGAAGAAGAAGAAAGAAGAAAGAAGAAAGAAGAAAGAAGAAAAAGAAAGAAAGAAAGAAAGAAAGAAAGAAAGAAAGAAAGAAAGAAAGAAAGAAAGAAAGAAAGAAAGAAAGAAAGAAAGAAAGAAAGAAAGCTCGATCCCAAGGTATTTCCAGCTGATAAAGTCATCATGCTCCCAAGAGCTACCTTCAAAGCAGCAGTAATGAAGAGGGTCTCATGGCTCTCTGAGCTCTGCAGGGCTGCTTTGTTGATGATCTGAAGAGCCATTTTGCTTGGGTCTGTGATTATTGGAATTGTATGTTGGGGGGACTGGGGTGGAGAGAGCAGGAGGGACATGGTCCAAATTATCAGCAACAGACTTTTCATGAAAAAGTAGCATACAGCCTCTCGGGGTCCCTTCCCTCTCCTCCCTACCCCCCATTCATCTTCTCATCACCTCTTGCCTGGACCCTGGTATTTCCCTCCTAATTGGCCTCCCATCCTGCTCCAGCCCAGACTCCACACAGCTGCCAAAGTGATTTTCCTAAGGAATAGGTCTAACCATGTCACCCCCTTATTCAAAAAACTCTTCTGGCCTCTAGCATCAGATGTAGACTCTTCTGCCACCCCACCCTCTTCCCAGATTTATTTACTTTGCTCCCCAACAAATATTCAAAAATCCAGGGGCTTTTCTTGCTGACCCTTATATACAAACCCTCCAACTCCAGTCTCCATGCCTTTGCCCAGGCTGTGCCACATGCCTGCAGTGCCCCCCCCACCTCAACCTCTTGGAATCTCTCGTTTGTTTCAAATCTTGGTTCAGGTGCCACTTGCTCTAGGAAGCTTTCCCTGATCCCACCCAGTGCAGGTGCCGTCCCTGCCCCCAAATCATGTTACCTTGTAAATGCGCTGTACATTCTTGCACATGTATGTGTCAGCCTCGTGCCGCTTTTGTCTCTGCATCCCCAGCCCCTAGCATGAGGTCATCAACCAGCTCAACCCCCTCATTTTATGGAAGAGATGAGGGAGACCCAAAGTCACAAAGAAGGCAGAGGCGAAGCTGGGATTGTCTCTGAATCCGTTAGTCTTTCCACTCCACTCTGCCCATGGTTTTGACTAGAATTAAGTTTATTAGTTAGAACACAGCCAAAGTCTCCAAAATGGCCCAGAGGAGCGGGAGGGGGAATCTTGAAAAACTGCTTTGACAAAGAAGTGAATGAGCCAGCGGCCGCCTCACACATAGGGCGATGTCCATCCTGACTGAGCTGCCTCCAGCCTTGGGCATCCAAAATGGCCGTAAGTTGAGGGGAAAGCATCCCTGTCTCACCTGTGGCACTGAGGGCTGCAGGGCCAAGTCAGCCCCAGAGAGTGGGGAAAAAACAATGGCAAAGCAGTGAATGAAGAAGGAATGAAGGCAGGGGTGTGGGCACTGGAGGTGGGGAGAGCCAGGGCTCCAATCTGGACCTGGGGCTTCCCACCAGGACGACATTCTGCCAGATGGCTTCTCTCTTGGGGGAGAGGACTTGGGGTGTCTGCAGACACAGTTAGGTTTGGTCAATGTGGATTGGTTTTGCTTCAACATTTTTTTCTTTGTTGCAGGGAAAAGCTCACTTAGAGTGAGAGAGGAGTGGGGGTGGGGTTGTTATATTCGGAAATAAGAGGAGAAAGACAGACAGACAGATAGGAGAGAAAGGAGAGAGAGACAGAGAGAGACCAACAGACAGAAACAGAGAAATAGCCAGAGAGAGACAGAGAGAGAGACAGACAGACAGACAGAGACAGAGAGAGACCAACAGAAACAGAGAAACAGCCAGAGACAGAGACAGAGAGACAGAGACAGAGAAAGTGAGACAGAGAGAAAGAGACAGAGAGATGGGTCAATGGAGAGGGCCTTGGCTGCCCCGCCCATCAAGGACCTCAACACTAACCATCAGGGGATGGGATCCCTCACAAAGTCATGGAGAGCCCCAAGCAGTGCAGAGTCTCATGTCCCTGGTCGTGGAGAAAGACACGCAGCCTCCCAGCCCGTGACTGGGGGAACATATCAGACGCAGACATGAGGCTGCCTCAGCCTCCCTCTGTTTCTGACTCCAAGTCCAGTGTCCCATCTATTCATTTGTCTCTGATACTTAGCAGTTATGGGACCTGGGGTAAGTGACTTACCCCCGAGACTCAGTTTCTCCACCTGTTAAAACCAGAGGGCTCACCCAGATGACCTCTGGGGACCTCCCCACCTCTGCTGGATGGATCTGTAAGAACACACTCTGGCCACTGGGGCTCCCAGCCAAGTCTCAGAGAGTGGCTCTTGCCTAGAAAAGTTGCAAGACTCCCCCAGAGCCACACAGCCAGAGGGCACCAGAGGCAAGACTTGAATTCAGATCTTTGCATCTCCAAGGCTGATTCATGGCCCATGCGGCCCCACCGCCTCTTATTATGGAGTCACAGCTGACATTTCCAAACCACGTTACATACGTTGTCTCAGTTGTCTCATTAAGCCTCACAAGAACAGCGTGAAGTGTGTGCGTAGGTGTTTGTACGCCCGCTTCAGAGATGAGGGAACTGAGGCTCGGCATGCCCAGTCACGGGTCAGCCAGAGTCTGAGGCAAGATTTGCACTCAGGTCCTCTTGACTCCAAGGCCAACACTCCAGTGACTACACCAAGCTGACCTCACTTAGGTACTGTGGCCGAGTGCATCCCAGTTTAAGAAGTGGACCTACAGTCCAGGGCCCTCACTTTACAGCTCAGGAAACTGAGGCCAGGGAGGTCTTGTGACTTAACAGCAGCAATAACAGCAACCAAGACAACTATCAGGACAGCAGCTAACATTTCCATAGGACTCTGAGGCTGGTAAAATGATGTGTATGTATGTGTGAGAGGTGTGTGTGTGTGTGTGTGTGTGTGTGTGTGTGTGTGTGTGTGTGTGTGTGTGTGTGCAAGGTGTGTGTGTATGTGTGGAGGTGTATGTGTATGTGGGGGGGAGCAGAAGGGGTGTGGGTGTGGATGTGTGCGAGGTGTGTGTGTGTGTGTGTGATGTGTGTGTATGTGTGCGAGGTGTGTGTATGTGTGTGAGGTGTGTGTGTATGTGTGTGTTTGTCTGGATGTGTGTATGTCTGTGTGTGTGAGGTGTGTGTAGTGTGTGTATTGTGTGTGTTTGTGTCTGCGTAATGTGTATGTCTCTGTGTGTGTGTTTCCCTCATCTGACCCCCCCCCCCCGCCATGACCCTGGGCGGCAGGTGCTCTTATTATCCCCATTTCACAAATGAGGAAACTGAGTTAGAGGTGAAGGGACTTGCCCAGGGCCATCCGGTCAATGACCATGGGGGGCAGGATTTGAACTCAAGCCTTTGCGCCCCCAGCCCAGCGCTGTGTCCCAGTAGCATAGGTGGCATCGTGTGTCAGAAGCGAGATCAGCCCCGAGTTCCCAGCCCGCAGAGCCATGGCCCACGCCAGATGCCTGCCCCACGTCAGGGAGTGCCCCCCGCCCCAGCCAGCCCCTCCGGCCCACCGGAGCAGGATGAGGCCCTTACCTCTGTCTGTAGGATGGCCGCCCGCTGCTCCTTGGCGGTCAGTGACTCCTTGAGCACCTCAATGTGCTGCTTGCAGTCTGAGTTCTGATTGCTGAGGGTCTCCAGCTTGGTCTGTAAGGCCAGAAGTTCTGACTCTTTCTTGGAAAATTCCTGCTTCAGCTGATCCACCTGAAAAAACAAAATATGCCTGTCAGAGGGGGGAAGGGATGCATCCCAGAGGGCCCCAGTCCCTTCCCTCCTTCAGCCAGGCAGGTCACAGCTGCTCCAGGGAGGGCTCCTTTCACCGCAGGGGCTGCCAGGCAGAGGGCCCCCAAATTCCTCCTCCTCCCTCCCTGGGCACCCCAGAAACTGACCCTCTATACCCAAACACTTGGCAGGGAGCCTGAGAGTAGATTACCAGTGCTTGATATCCGGGTGACCTTGGGTAAGTCATCTAACTTGCTTGAGTCTCATGTTGGGAGCCAAAGAGGCCTGAGCCAGGACTTCAGATAATTATTGATATCAGTGGACCTGAATGTCAAAGACCTCTTCGAGATGTGCCTTTTCACTAAGTCAGCTCCGGAGTTCTTTTGATATGGGTTACACTTATAAGGATGGTCTTTAAGTTCTGAGGCCAACAGGCTCTGCCCCAAGACATATCTGATTCTGCACTCAGGTCTCTTGGGGTGGCCAGCTCTAAACGGGATGTCTTTTGAGGATTGCGCTTCAGCCTTGAAGTCTGCTCTCAACTGTTTCTGCTTATGGCTGAGGCTGCATTGGCAGGTACCTGAGGCCTAGATCAAAGGGCTTACCCTAAGACTTTAGTCTCCTAGATAAGAAATCCTTATCAAATTATCTATTCCATGCTACTTCCAGGATACAACAGACTAAGGTAATGATTAGAATACTTGAGTCCCCTTTCTTTGTCTCCTTGCTCTATAAAAACCTTGTCCTGAGGATCAATAAATGGAGTTCATCGTTCTTTCGTGAACTACCCACATGGCTTGGTCATTTCTTATTCACGTCTCCAGATCATGCTAAGTGCTGGACACTGAGCAGCCCACGGCAGTCTCATTCTCCCCACTCAAAAGAGCTGGTCCTGCATGACAAAATCTGACTCCATAAATAAGCGGCCACCTGACTGTCTGGTGTTTGCTGTGGGCGCAGTCATCAGATAGCAGATACTTTACCCATTGACATTATTCCTCACTTCAGCAAAGTCAAGTCACTTATATGGTGTGACACAGACCCCCAGGACTCGGGAGGATTTAAACTCAGACCTCCAAACTCCCAGCTGACCGTGCCAATAGGGTTATGATGGACTCCCCAGAGGGAGGGAGCTTCTCAGGTCTGGAAGTAGCCAAGCCCTTAGCGGTAACCTGAGCCTGCACCTGGGACATGGAAAGATGGCTGCCTGCTTTCCCCAGGGAGCTGCTCCCGCCAAGCCCTCAAGCTCCCTGAGCTCTTATGTTTCTGTGCCATTTTGGTATCAGCACCTTACAGACTATCATAGAATAGTCTCTGTCTCTGTCTCTCTGTCTCTACCTTTGTCTGTCTTTCTGTCTCTCTCTCTGTCTTTTTGTCTTTCTCTGTCTCTGTCACACACACACACACACACACACACACACACACACAGAGAGTAAGAAAGAGAGTGTATGGGGAAAGGAAGACCCAGGATGAAGATAACAAACACACCACCCGAAATTAGACATCTGTCAGCTTCCACTTGCTCCTTAAAATTAACATCCTTGGAGCAGTTAGGGAGCACAGTGAATAGAGCATCAACCTGAAAGTCAGGAGGACCTGAGTTCAAATCCAGCCTCAGACACTTACCAGCTGTGTGGCCCTGGGTAAGTCATTTAACCCCAATGACCTCAAAAAAAATTACTTCCTCAGAAATAACACGAGGACACAAAAGCATACCTCCTTGTGATTAGTCACACATATGCTGGATTCTATACATGAAATGGATTCATTTAAAATTATAACTAAGAGAAACTTCCAAGGTGGGGCCCCTTTGGAGAGGAGATGCCCATAACTGCCCCACATCCCCACTAGTAGGAAAATATCTACTGGCTAGATAAAGAATGGACCAGGCACAGCCTTGGCATCAGGAGATTAAGGCCTCCTCTGACACGGGCAATCCAGCTTCAGTGCCCTCAGCAGCTCTGGTTGATTAGAATTTGGTGGGTGGTGCCACAGTGCACAGAGTACTGGGTTTGGAGTCAGGAAGACTCATCTTCATGAGCTTGGATCCGGCCTTAGACACTTCCTGGCTGTATGACCCTGGGCAAGTCACTGAAACCCTGTTGGCCTCAGTTTCCTCATCTGTCAAATGAGCTGGAGAAGGAATGGCACTGCTCCAGTATCTTTGCCAAAAAAATCCGGCTGGAGTCATGGAGAGTTGGACATGACTAAAATGACTGACCAACAAGAGGTGCGCTGGAAAGAACAGCCCAGAGGCAGAGGAGCTGGGCTCAAATCCCACTTCTGACACTACCCGTGTGACCTTGGGCAAATCGGCAAATCACTGACACCTCCCTAGGCTTCAGTTTCCTGATCTGTAAAAGAAAGAGGCTGGGCTGGCTGTCCCGTCATAATTCCATGTGCCCATGACGCTGATAGGGGAAGAAAAGGACAGTGGGAGGAGAGGGCAAAGGGAAATGCAGTGTCCTTGGTGGGGGCGGGAGACGTTCCTCCTCCCAGCAGTAACTCAGTGAAAATGGAAAATGGCACGGCCAGAAACGCAGGGCTGCAGAAGCCCAAGAAAGGCAAGGCAAGGACGGGCCGAAGGCCAGCCGGCATGACATCAAGCGCTTTGGGGGCCTGTGCAGACCTCACACCCACTTCATCTCTCCTGAAGGCTCTTCCCCCAGCCCTGTCTGCAGCCTTCCTCACACCCCACAAGAGAAGAGCAGCCAAAGAAAGCAGCCTCTTTGTCATCCCCATGCAGCCTTCCCAACCTGAGGAGGGCATGGATGATCTCGGCCCGGGCTGAGCGCGGGGCTTCCAAACCTCAGAGGCTAGGGAGAAGATGTGCTTGAAACTCAGACCAAAAGGGGCTGAGCAGGGAAGGCAGCTGAGGGGCATGGCTGGCAGACAGCAGGGAAAAGCCATCGAGGTGAGGCTCCTCTGCTCCCTGGGACAAGGCCTTCTTCAGTAGGCCAGCGAGAATTCTTTCCCCCAACCTAATGATCCTACGGACTAATGAAGCAGCTGAGAGACAGTGTGTAAAGGGCCTGGAGCAGGGGACACCCAAGCTCCAAATCAGCTTCCCATCTCTGCAATCACTCTCTCTCCTCCATAGCTGCTGCTTCCCCGACCCTTCCCTCAGATCATACCAGCAAAAATTTCATTTCCTTACTACCACTAACGATGAACACTGCAATTTGGGGGGTGTACACTGACTCAACTCTGTCTAGGCTTAAGGTCAAAATTTAGAGCGGCCAAGCCCCCATTTTACAATAAGGAAACAGGCTCCTAAAATGACTTGTCCAAGGTCATACAGCTAACTGGTGACAGAATTAGGACACGTCTCTTAGGATCTTGACACCAAGTCCAGTGTTCATTTCTCTAAAGCCCAGAGCTTCTTGGTCACTTGTATTTACACAGGACCTAGAGGTGTCACAGTGTAGACATATACACACATACATATATGCATGTGTATGTGTCTGTATATTTTTTTATCTGGCATTTTTATAAAGTGAGCTCCTAATAAGGAAACTTCCTGCAGCAACGCACTAGGCCCTGCTGAACCTTAAAAATGTGTCTGAAGCCAGATAAGGCTCAGTGGCTTGTACAGGGTCCCACAGCCAGCAGGCATCAGAGGCAGGGAGGCCTTGAGTCCTGGTGTCCATGACTCCGGGGCTGGCTCCAAAGCAAGTCAAAGTCAAGTCGATGAGACCTTATTAAGTGTTTACCAGGGACCAGCTGAGCTGATACAAAGAAGGGTTAAGAGCAGTCCCTGACCTCAGAAAGCTCACACTCAAAATACTGAATAACAAGACACATGCAGTGATGCTGGAGACTGGGGCCGCTGATGGGCTCTGTGGACAGGTCTGGGCCCGAGGGCGGGAGGACCTGAGTTCAAATCTGACCCAGACACTTCCCAGCTGTGTGAGCCTGGGCAAGTCACTGAATCTGTTTGCCTCAGTTTCCTCGTCTGTAAAATAGGAATATGAACAGCAGCTCCCTCCCAGAGTCGTCGTGAGGACCGATTAAGACAGTATTTATGGAGGGCGTACACAGTGTCTGGTGCATAGGAAGTACTGTGTTAATCTTAGTCATCGTTGTTATTTTTATTATAGCAGC
Source organism: Gymnobelideus leadbeateri (assembly GCA_011680675.1). Classification (NCBI taxonomy): domain Eukaryota; kingdom Metazoa; phylum Chordata; class Mammalia; order Diprotodontia; family Petauridae; genus Gymnobelideus; species Gymnobelideus leadbeateri. The sequence continues at coordinate 136,375 of WOXC01009517.1, read as the reverse complement.
ACTGTAAGATCTGCATAACAACTCTTTGAGGGTCACACAATTATTGTGACCCTCATTCCCAGATGAAGAAACTGAGGCAGAGGTTAAGTGACTTGGTCAGGGTCACACAGCAAGGAAGTGCCAGAGGAAAAATTCAAACTTGGGTCTTCTTGACTCCATCCACTGTGGCCACCACCTAGCAGCCTATTAAGGTAGTTACAGAGGAGACAGAACATCTGTGATGTGCTGCCTCCGATTCTTGGGGGTCATTGTCTTTAACATCTCACCAGCTGTAAGGCAGTCCAGATAAGAGGCCCGGAGCCAAGGGATGGGGGCTTGCTCCTGGCCCAGCTGGAGGCCAGGGTCCCATGCTGGGGAGGAAGGGGCAGGAGGACTGGAAAGGGAGGAGGCGGCTGTTAGCAAGGGCTTGAAAGCCAAGCCAAGCATTTTGTATTTGATCTCAGAGCACAGGAGCCCTCAGAAATCGAGGAGGAAGATTCCAGGCTCCCTCCTCAAATCAGGGCTCTAGGCCTTGAGAGAGAAAAAGATCTTGGTCAGAGTGTCTAGAATCAGCAGCTCTACAGCAAGCTGAGCTCCCCATCCAGGGCAGCCCTGAGTCCCCCAAAGGGAAAGAAGCATGAAGATCGTGGAGCTGCTTCTGGGGCCCGGAGACCCCAGCTGGGAGGCCACACGGCTCTGGCCCTCCAGCCCTGGTGCCCTGAGCTGCCCCAACAGGCAAGGCTCCACTCAGAGCACTGGATCCAGTCACTTCCTGCCCTCGTGCCCTTTACATACACCCCAACCTCCTGGGACCACAGACCAATCCAGACTGCCCCTGCTCCTGGCCAGGCCACGATGGCCAGCTCCCCTAGGGCTCCCCCACCACCAAAACCCACCATTCCCTGTGCGTTGTCTGCCCCTGTTATTAGTTTGAGTTCCTGGAGGGAAGGGACTGTCTCACTTTTGTACTTGCACTCCTGGCACTGGGCATATAGTAAGCGCTTAATAAATGCTTAAATTCAGGCATAGATATGGGGCTAAATGGGATGTTATATATGTCTGTCTGCATGTGTACATACACGCATATGTCTGTACTGTATTTTTATGTAGGCATGCATTGATCATATTGTACATAGTATATAACTTTATATGTACGTATATAGTTGCATATGTACAAGGCACATCCACGTGTGTGTCACGTGATCATATTTATATGTTATGTAAATGCAACATACATGCATTGTGTCCGTGTCTTATGTATATAAGACATATGTGTGTGTGCATAACTGCATTTAGATAATTTATTTCTATTGCAATATTATATATTTTATTTTGTTTTTAGATTACATTAATCTGAAAAAAGGGACCATAAGCATCACCAGAGGCCTGTCAAAGGGGTCTTCATGATAGAAACAAAGGTTAAGGACCCCTGATTCCTTTATTTTACAGTTAAGAAAACTGGTGCCCAGGGAGGGGAAGTAACTTGGCCAAGGCCACAGAGACAGTGATCAAGTCAAAATTTGCATGCAGGTCCTCTGGCCAAACCCAGCCCTCTCTCTGCTTCCCCACGTGGTCTTCTACTTGAGAAGGCCCTATAGGAAGTTAGTTCTGATAAGAATAAAGGACATTGGGTAGAGAAAATTGAAAAAAAAAAAAGAAAACTGCCTCATGAAAAAAAAGAAGTCCACCCTAGCAATAGGGCACTGTAATTACTCGTGGCCATGCCCATGTTGGTCTGTTGTCCTTAATCAATTTGTCCTTTTGCTCTTTTTTAATAAAAACTTTGACTAAGTAATCTTTTGTTCTGATGACCCGAAAGCCCCAGGGCACATCAGTCTCTGGGCACACAAAGAGCCTTGTCTGGCCGTCCCCTGGGAGGGAAGCCAGGCTCCCCAGAGTAGCTTTGGTCTCTAGCAGCCAGACCAATAGGGCCTCTCCACTGACAGGGATCATGATGAGCGGCTGGTGGCCTTGTTAAGGCCAGACAGAGCTGGTGACAGACATGAGGAGGGAGGTGTGCCCTTGGGGTGGGATCCTCGTATCTAATAAGCAATCAGAGATTCTCAGCCAATGATGCCAGCCAAATAGCCTTCCCACCACCTCTCAGCCCTCCTCGGGGCTGAGAGCTAGACTGGGCAAACTCTGTTCCTCTAATGAAAGCAATGTACCTCTGATTCTCCCCAGAGAGGGGCTCCCCCAACATGGGAGGGAGACAGGAAAGGAAGGCTGTTCAGGAAAATGGATCCCAGACCAAAGGAGTGCCAGTGAAATCCTTCAGAAATTCTTCTGGTCCATCCACACAGCCAAAGGTTAAGTCCTAAATCTCCATGAGGAGGAGCTCTGCCGTGCAAAGACACTGGCCCTGGAGATGTCAGTTCAAAGCCCACCTCTCACTAACAGCATGACTCAGTGTCCTCATCTGTAAAGGGAGGGGGTTAGGGACCTGGTGCACCCCACAGTTTCCTTTAAGCTCTCGTTCTATGAGCCTATAACTGGAATTCCAATCCCATTTCCAGAACTTCACACACTGGACAAATCATTTAAACTGTCTGGGCTCCAGTTTCCTGAAATGAAGGCCCTGCACTGTATAATCTCTGAGTTCCTTCCAGCTTGGAATCCTGGGTCCATATTTCAATACAAATTCCACATTTAGAAGCAGGGAACCTGAGTCTGAATCCCACTCACCACCTGTGAGATCTCGGTTGGGTGAGTTTAAGGTTCTTCCACCAAAAAAGGATGGTGTCAAACTCGATGGCCTAGGCAGTCAGCTGGAGATGCAAGATGCTGTGACATCTGCAAGAAACCCCCAAGGGACAAAGAGGAAACGCTGACTGGTCCTCCCTTTCCAGCTGGCTTTATTTTTGACTTGAAAAAGAAATCCCTCCAGCTCCCCTACAGTTTTGTCCCAGAAAACCACACTAGTCTAACACTCCCTCCCTTTATAAAGAAATAAATAGGATTTAAACCTGGAACAAGAACAGAGAAGCAATCAAAGCGTATTGTAATGCAAAGATTTTTGTTTTAAGAAGAAATACCCTTGAGACAGAGAGAGATGATTTTTTTAAAAAATGAAAGTACCCAAAAGATCTGTGCAAGACACCCCCTGAATGAAACAGATGAACAAACCAAAATTAAATGTAGAAGAAAGGGAGCAAGGCCTGACCTGCAGCAGGCAGGAGAAGGGAAAGAGTAGAAAGGAAGGAGAGGGAAAGAGGGAAGGGAAGACAGAGGGGAAGGGAGGAGAGCCAAGGCCAACACTTCAGCTGTGTGTGTGTGTGTGTGTGTGTGTGTGTGTGTGTGTGTGTGTGTGTGAAGGTACTATCTCCACTAACCTATCAACATCCTACAGCAACAGCCAAAAACAAAGAGCATCAGAAAGATAGCAATCCATGATTCTGTAATCAGACAGCAATGGAACTTAGTGGGAAAGTGCCTTCTTGCCACAGCTGCAAATCCAGAAAAAAAACATCAGGAGGAAAGGACTTGGTGGGCCTTCCAGTGTGGAAAGCCCCTCTGGTGCAGACTGATAACTCATCCATAACTTGCAATCTTAGTTTCCTGGGGCACCAAGAGGCTAAATGACTTGCCCAGGGTCACATAGCCAGGATGTTCCAGGGGCAGAACTTGAGCCCAGCTCTTCCCGAATTTGAGGCCAGGTTGGTATCCAATATGTACATAGTATATATCTACATATACATATATATGCATGCCCACATATGAATATACTATATATTATAATAGGCACAGCACTTTGTAAATATGGTTTATTACTATTATAACGACACATTACTTCTCTAATGGAAATATTTATTGTTGTTTTCACTCATGTCTGACTCTCTGTGACCCTATTTGGGGTTCTCTTGGCAGAGATCCTGGAGGGGTTTGCCATTTCCTTCTCCAGCTCATTTTACAGATGAGGAAACAGAGGCAAAAAGGGTTCAGTGACTTGCCCAGGGTCACACAGCAAAGAAGTGTCTGAGTCTGGATTTGAACTCAGGTCTTCCTAACTTGGGGTCTGGTGCTCCTTGCACTGTGGCACCCCCTAGCTGCAGAATGGAAACATAAGGAAACTAAAAATTAAAAGCATCACACTCATAGAGAAGATGGTAATTAAAGTATTTCCCTCCAGTGACCTGACCTCTAAGCCTCTAGGATGCTCAAGGCCTCTAACTTGTGCAGAAGAAACATGGGATCTTAGCTCAGAACCCACTCCCCCCATTTTACATTTGAAGAAACCAAGTCCCAGGAATTTGAAGTCATTGCCCACGATGCGGCAGGATTTGAACCTGGGTCCTTGGCCCACTGAGCCAGCAGACTCCCCACTAACTGGTGGCGTCTGAACTCTACAATGACCTCCAGTGTTGAAGGAGCCCCAAGCAGCCTCACTTTCTCAGCCCCCAGGTGGTCCAGCCCCATAGGGTGGGAGCCCTGGGCCCAGCTATGGCCATACCTTGTTTTTCATGAACTTGGAATGGCTCTTGTAGACCTCCACCTGCTTGATCTCCTCCTCACGCTCCTCCGTGTTCAGGACCCCATTGGCTTTCAGCATCTGGATCTCATCCTCTAGGTCCCGGATGTTCCGCTCCAATGAAGCGATTTTTGTGTCCTGTCGGTAACAGTGGAGAAGAAACGTTATGTTCCGCAGGCCTAACATGGGGCGTCCTTACTTAGAAGCAGAAGGAACTCTAAATGCAGAATTCAAATCTACATTAGTCCGTGAATAAAAAGAATTTCTAAAGTATTTCCTATGTTCTGTGCACTATGTTAGCAGAGAGGAGACAGAGAAAGGCCAAAATATCTATATTAGAATATACCTGTGTGAGCATAGAGATCTATAGAGACACATGTAACTCCACAGAGACATATGCTTTAATTTATCTATACTGGACCCATTCCTCTAATAGAAAGGCTAATCTAATACAGCTTTATCAGAATATGTCTAGATAGAGATTTATATATTAAAATATTTATATTCCAGATAGAATATCTACCTATATTACAATATACTTCTACATGGAGATGTATATATCTCTATAGCTAACCACACATATATAAATATATACATATACATGCGTATATACATATACATACATGTATATATGCATGTGTGTATATATGTATATTTAAGACATCTAGGTCGCTCAGGTGATAAAATTCTGATCTTGGGATCAGGAAGACCTAAGTTCAAATCCTAAGTCAGACCCTTACCAGTTGGGTGACCCTGGGCAAGTCACTTAACCTCCATTTACCTCAGTTTCCACATCTGCAAAATAAGGATAATAAAATCACCTACCTCCCAGGGCTGTGAGGATCTAGTGAGATAACAGTTGTATTTTGTTAATGTTGTTGCTGCCGAATGGTTTCAGTCATATCCAACTCTTTGTGACCCCATTTGGGTTTCATGACAAAGATACTGAATTTCAGGCATTTGCCATTTCCTTTCCAAGGATTTTTTACAAATTAGGAAACTGAGGCAAACAGCATTAAGTGACATACCCAAAGTCATATAGCTAGTAAGTGTCTCAGGCCATATTTGAACTCACGAAGAGGAGTCTTCCTATAAATCTTTTTGCTAATCTCACAGTGCTATGTGAATACTATTTGTTATTAATATTTTTTTGTTTAAAAAGAATCTGTTATACTTTTCTGATCATGGAAATGATACTATTCTCATTGGGCACCTAATTCACCTAGACTTGTCATATCACACTGAGGACCGAATTTACAAGGCAAGTCAACAGCAACAGTCAATGTAACCCAGGAAAGGGGAGAAGATGAGGAGGATGAGGAGGATAAGAGCTGGCATTTGTGTGGCATTTCGTAGTTCAGAGTGGACACCCTGAGGACATCACTTGAGCCATACAACTAACACCCTGATAAGGTAGTCACTGGGACAAGTTATGTTTTCTGCATCTCACAGAGAAGCTAACCAAAGAGAGTTTAAGTGATTTAATTAAGGATCAAAAGAGCCTCCATCTAGGGCTGGAAGGGACTTCAGAGGCCAGCTGGCTCAACTCTCCCCCTTTTACAGGTGAGGAAACTGAGGCCCACAGAGGTTCCACAACTCTCCCAGGGCACACAGGTAGCACACATCGAAACAGGATTAGAAGCCAGGTCCTCTGACCCAGAGTCGGGCTCTTTCCCTTTCAGTTCCCTGTCTCACAAGTGCCAGAGTCAAGATATGCCTGGCACTATTGATGTCAAAAGTTTTACAATTTTGGATGTAGTTCCCAAGTTTTGCCCAAGTGTGGAAGGCATGTTTGAAATTTGGCTCTGGGATAGGCTGAAAGGCAAGTCCACTGAGACAGATCAAGATGTCATCTAATAAGCAGACAGAAAAAGGCAAAGTTCCATAATGAGTCCAGATTAAATGTTGCTGATGCTCTGAGGATGGAGACATTGCAGAGGAGGCGAGAGTATGGGCAGAGACCTGGAAATAGGTTCCAAGCCTGGAGGTGTGATATCAATCAACTCATGAAACTGACCGGAGACTGCGACTAAGCTTCTGCTGGAACTTGGTCTGGGCCAGAATCAGAATTAATAAGACTTCCTTCTATAACCAATCAAACACAGGACTTATCAAGTACCTACTATGCATCTCAAGCTGTACATCAAGGAGAAGGTACTTGAGCTAAACTTCACAGGAAACAAGGGATTTTAACAGAAAGAAATAATGAGATGGGGCATTCCAGACATGGGGGACAATCTGTGCAAACAGAAGGAGGAGGTGGAAAGTTCTGTGTCAAGAACAGAAAATAAACCAGCTTGACCAGAACCTAGAATACATGAAGGAAAGAGCTGTGTCATCAGCCTGAAAAGGAAGGTTGTTAAAGGGCCAAAGATGGTGGCCCATGCAGCTCATCAACAAAGCATTCAAGATATGTGCAAAGAATGCAGAAACAAAGGCAGAAAATCTAGGGTGAGTGAAGAAAAGAACCATAGTCCTCTGGGGGAGAGTGTAAGCAGTGTGAGGGGAGGCTTGAGAGCAGCCCTCAGGTCCCTCAAAGGATTTTGCTTTTTAGTAAATTGGGAAGGAGGGGAGGTGGAAGAGACCAAAATAGGCACCATGACAGCACTAAGCCCACTGCTTTGAGTGGGTGTTTTGTTGTTCAGATGCCAGACTCCTCGTGACCCCATTTGAGGTTTTCTTGACAAAGACACTGGAGTGATTTGCATTTCCTTCTCCAGCTCATTTTACAGATAAGGAACTGAGTGGGTGGGGTTATGCTAATGAACAACAGTGATTATTTTCCTCTGTTTTCAATTCTAAAGAGAATTACCATCTTTTGAATTAGAAAAATGGAACCCTAAGAGTTAACAGGGAGTCAAAACCAGAGATGAGACATGTCCAGAGAACACTCTGGACTACTTCCAAAGTGCCAATCCTCAAGCCCTGGATCCATTACACCCCAAAATTCAGAAAGAGCTAGTTGATCTGATCACTGATCTGGGGTTAGGAATCTTGGGAAGATCATAAACAACAGGTGTTGGGGTCCAAGATTTCAGCCCAAATTTCCTGATTTTCCACAAAGGGATGATAGTAGAGTCTGCCACTTATGTGCAAGTGAGTTTCATCTCTGCTTCTAGAAAAAAAATATATAACACATTATTAAGAGTGTGATTTGTGAACATTTCAAAATAGCAATCAATAAAAGTCAGCATGACTTCATCAAGAATAGGGCTGGCCACATGAATACACTCCCCACTTTGTTTAACTAAGCAACCAGTCTAATCTACGAAATGAAGACATGTTTTACCTGGACTTTTACAAACCATTTAATAGACTGCCTCATTCTATCCTTATTGACAAGGTGGAGGAATGTGGAAGAAACATCAGGTACATTACCAAATGGGAGAATGACAGGACCCAAAGAGTAGCTACTGGCTTCATTGTCATTTTGGGGGGATGTCTCTGGTGAAGTATTCCAGAAATCTACATTTGGCCCTGTGCTATGTATCATTTTTATCACTGACTTGGATGAAGACATTCTTGCCAAATTTGCAAATGTTATGATGTGGGGAAAAAAGAGCTGTCATGATGGGTGAGACTGTCCAAAAAGATCTCTAAAGGTTCGAATGAGAAACAGAATTTAATGAGATGGAAATTATGAGGGATAACTGTAAAGTTCTATACTTGGCTTTAAAAAATATCAACATGGGGTGGCTAGTTGGCGCAGTGAGTAAAGCGCTGGCCCTGGAGTCAGAAGGACCTGAGTTCGGATCCGGCCTCAGACACTTAACACACACACAAACAAAAACCTAGCCGTGTGATCTTGGGCAAGTTACTTAACCCCAATTGCCCTCAAAAAAAAAAAAATATCAACATTAAAAGTTCAGGAAGGGGCGGCTAGGTGGCGCAGTGAATAGAGCGCTGGCCCTGGAATCAGAAGGACCTGAGTTCAGAGCCGGCCTCCGACACTTAATCCATACAAACAAAAACCTAGCCGTGTAACCTTGGGCAAGTTACTTAACCCCAATTGCCCTAAAGGGGCAGCTAGGTGGCGCAGTGAGTAAGAGCGCCGGCCTCGGAGTTTGGATGACCCAAGATCAGATCTGGCCTCAGAAAATGAGCACCCACGCATAAACAATGACTAGCCGTGTAACCTTGAGCAAGTTACTTAACCCCAATTGCTTTAAAAAAAAAAAGTTCAGGAAGAACAAGGTAGATCTGAAGAGCAGCTCAAGTGAAAAAGATCTGGCAATTTAAAGTAACATGACATCCAATAAAGCTATTGATATCCTAGTCTAACATTAAGAGAGGAACACTATCAAGAATGATGGGTGTCAACATTTTGCTATTCTTTGTCCTAGTAAGGCAACATCTTAAATAGTTCAGTTCTAGACTCATTTTAGCAAAGATATTGACAGCTGGAAAAATTGTTAATGATAATAATAGTCCATTGAGTCCTTGAAGGTTTTCAAATGATTTTACATTCATAATCTAATTTGATCCTCACAACAGCTTTGTGAGATGAGTACTGTTATTTTCCCCATTTCATCAATGAGGAAACAGAGGTTGATATGCAGTCAGAGGGTTAGTGCAAATTATGCAGGGTCACATAACTAATAATTATCTAAGAATGGAGTAGATTTCCAGGCATCATAACTTGAAGGCAAGTGTCCTATTTGTTCTAATCAAGGTGTTTCTCAGCACTCTCAGAAGCCAAGTCTACAACATTTATTAAGTGCCTACTGTTTGTCAAGTGCCGTGTTAAGTGATTTGGAACACATTTAGGAGAGGACACCAAGAATGCCATGAGGGCCACAGATCATTAAAGGGTCAACTGATTAAAGAGGTTTAGCCTGGGGGAAAAAGAGGACTTCCAAGGACACAACTGTCCCCCTTCAAGAATTTAAAGCTCTGTGATGTGGATGAGAAATTCAATTTGTTCTTCTCAGCTCTAGAGGACAGAACAAGGATTAAGGGATGGCTTCCTTCATGTTCCAGGTAAACAGCACCTTCTAGAAGAAGTTTTTCCAAAACCTTTGCAATGTGAGTTCCTTCCTTTCCTCTGTTGATTCTATTGGTCCACATCTTGTTTAAACCAAGTTGTCGCCATGTTGTCTTTCCCATCAGACTGTGAGCTCCTTGAGGGCAAGAGCTATCTTTTACTTTTCTTTGTATCCACGGCACTTAGCACAGTGTCTGACACAGTAGATGCTCAATAAATGCTTATTAATCAACAGGTTGACATAGGAGAAAGGCAGATCAAGGTTTGACATAGAAAGGTGGGGTAGCCAAAAGTAGAACAGGTTGGCCAAGAAGGTGATGAATCTACACACAATGGATGTCTCCTTCCAAAACCTGTCACTTCCAAAGTGACCCTTTTTAGTGAAACAGACAGGAATCCTGCTCAGTTCCAAGTTGGTGGAGATGGTCCTGGTGGTTCCTGCCAACTCTAAGAGTCAGTGATCAAAGAGAACTTTATGGAGGCAGAGCCAAGATGGCGGAGTAGAAACTGTGCATCCAAGCCATTCTCCCCCCAGATCACCTCCAAACTATGTAAAAGGGGACTCTGAACAACTTCTGGAGCCCCAGCACCCACAGAACGACACAGAGAAGCTAACCTCCCGCTAAGGACAGCCCAGCAGCCCTGCAGGAAGGACCAGCGCAACGCTCTGGGAGCTGGCGCAGCATGCAGTGCGTGGGGAGCTGAGCACAGGTCCGCCTGAGTCATGGTTTTAGCCCCAGGGTGGCTGGGCCAGCAGCCAGCTGGAGGGACCCCAGAACACCAGGAGCTGTGGTGATTCCAGAATTATCAACATAGACATGCCTAGGACAAAGTGAAAGGTTAGTGCCCTATGGACTTTGGGACCAGTATTTGGGGAACGTGTTGGCTTCCCCCCCTGGGGGCTAGAAGCCACTGAGGAGACACACCATTTTGTAGTTTTCAGAGGCAGCTCCAGCTCCAGGGAGATCCAGTGATCAGTCCTGGGGGGGTAATCGCTCTTGCTTTAACTTCCCTGGATCTGGATTGTGATCTGGGGTGGAGGTCGTAGGTGGGTTTCCAGCTTGCCAGAAACAGAAGTTGTCCCCCACCCCACACGTTCGGGATGAAAGTTTCCCTGTTTGGCGGCAGAGCCATACTGTGGCAACAAGCCCAAAAGTCAAGTAATTAAGTGGCAACATGCCAAGGCAAAGGAAACAAATTAAACAGAAAAATGCAACCTTAGACTCCTACTTTGGGGGCAAAGAGGATCGAAGCATAGAACAGGAAGAGGGCTGTGAGGTCAGAAATCCTGCTCCAAAAGCCCCAAAGGAAAACATGAGTGGGTTACAGACCACAGAGGACTTTAAGAAGGACTTTAAAAATCAAATAAGAGAAGTGGAAGAAAAATTGGAAAGAGAAATGAGAAGGATGCAGGAAAAGTATGAAATGAGGGTCAACAGCCTGACTGAGGAAAAACAACACCTTAAAAAATAGACTAACTCAAATGGCAAAGGAGGCCCAAAAGGGCAATGAGGAGAAGAATGCCTTAAAAAGTCGAATTTGCTAGATGGAAAAAGAATCTCAAAAGTTCACTGAGGAGATTCATTCCTTCAGAGTTAGACTGGAGCAAATGGAAGCTAATGACTTTATGAGAAACCAAGATGCTATTAAGCAGATCCAAACAAATGAAAGATTAGAAGGCAATGTGAAATATCTCATGGGAAAAACCACTGACCTGGAAAATAGATCCAGGAGAGACAATTTAAAAATTATTGGACTACCTGAAAGCCATGATCAAAGAAAGAACCTAGAAATCACCCTTCAAGAAATTCTCAAGGAAAATTGCCCTGATGTTTTAGATCCAAAGGGCAAAATAGAGGTTGAAAGAATCCACAGATCACCTCCTGAAAAAGATCCCAAAAGAAAACTCCCAGGAATATTATAGCCAGGTTCCAGAATCCCCAGATCAAGGAGAAAATACTACAAGCAGCCAGGAAGAAACAATTTCAATATTGTGGAAACACAATCAGAATAGCCCAGGACCTGGCAGCTTCTACACTGAGGGATCCAAGGGCATGGAATATGATATTCCAGAGGGCAAAAGAACTGGGAATGAACCCAAGGGTCACATACCCAGCAAAACTGAGTATTTTGTTTCAGGGGAAAATATGGTCATTCAGTGGAATAGAGGACTTTCAAGCATTCTTGAGGAAAAAACCAGAATTGAATAGAAAATTTGACATCCAGATGCAAGAAGCAAGAGATGCCTGAGAAGGTAATCAGGAAAAGAAATCAAAAGGAACTTATCAAAGTTGAACTATTTACATTCCTATATGGAAAAACAATAACTGTGACTGATGAAATCTTTCTCAGTATGAAAATAATGGAAGAAGGGTATATGGTCATATGAATACATATGTGAATGTGTGTATATATGTTTACAGTTATACATGGATAGAGGGCATAGGTTGAATTTGTTGGGAAGGGATGATACTTAAGGGGTGAAATTATGAGGTGAGAGGAAAGTGGCAAGAGGAGATGGGGAGAGACAGGGTAGGGTAAACTATCTCATGTAGAAGAAGCAAGGGGAAGTGGCTGCAAGGGAGGGAAGAATAGGAAGGCAAAAAGGCAAAACCACATTCTCATTGAATTTGGTTCAGGGAGAGAATGACATACATACTAAATGGGATATCTCAACCTGCAGCAGAATAGGGGGAAGGGGGATGAGAGGAGGGATGATGGATAGGAGGGCATCCTTGGGGGGAGGGGAGGTTGGAAGTACCCACTATAGAAGAGGGACAGGATCAAGTAGGGAATGGACCAGGTGGGGGTGGGATGAGTGGGAGGGAATTATTTTTTTTAAGCAATTGGGGTTAAGTAACTTGCTCAAGGTTACACGGCTAGTCATTATTTATGTGTGGGTGCTCATTTTCTGAGGCCGGATTCGATCTCAGGTCATCCCAACTCCGAGGCCGGCGCTCTTATTCACTGCGCCACCTAGCCGCCCCGAGTGGGAGGGAATTATAAGCAGCCTTGTACAACATATCTACTATGGTAATGTTTTGCATAGCTAGACATGTACAACATATACTGAATTACTTATCTTCCCAGAGGGAATGGGTGACAAGGGAGGAAGGAAATGGATCTGAAATTCGAGGTCTTAAAATTAAATGTTTCAAATATATATAAACACTATTATTAATACTCTTTTGCTTGTAATTGGGAGATAAGATGTGCAGGCATTGGGACACAGAGATTCACCTTCCTCTAAAGGAAAAGTCGAAGGGGGTATGGGAGAAGATATGAGAGAGAGCAGATTGGAGGAAGCGATATCTTGTGGGACTGCTATTCTGGGAGGGTGGGTAGGGGAAAAACAGAGGGGGGGAAATAATTGTAACTCAAAATCTGGAGGAAATGAATGATGTAAAACAGAAGTTAATAAAGCTTTTGTTTAAAAAAAAAAACAGAACTTTACTGTGAATGGGAATGTCATACATTAAACATGAGTACTGGGACCTGTTTTTCCCAGGATGAAAGAACATGGTAACCTTTGCTACCTTTGAATCCAATCAATTGATTCAGTGCAAAAAATGAAATGTCCCTCAGTAAGCAAGTACTATGTGTATATCATGGTAAAAACATCATGGGAGGCTTTAGGGACACAAGGACAAAAACTGTGATAATTACATTTCTGGTTAACTTGATAAACAAATGGTCATTTATGAAGTTTTTTTAAAATCAGTCAAGCATTTATTCATAGAGGAAGAATGGCACAGCAGAGACAGAGAGACAGCCAGAGACAGTTAGCCTTGATGAAGGGAGACCTGGGTTCATGCCCCCACTACTAAATACACACTAGCTATATGACCCAAGATAAGGCACTTGACTTCTCTATGTTCTAGGTAACTCTCCAAGATGGTAAATTGCAAATATGAGACCACCCTATGTTGGGAGAAGTTTCCTTATATGAGAATTCTCTGTCCCCATGAAATCCCAAGTCCAATAACTGGTCCCTGTGCACCAGGATTCAGTCTGTAAAGAAGGCCAGAAACAGTCGCTGCTCTCCAGGACCTTCCAATCCAATGGGGCAGACGATATTATTTCCTCACTCAGGAAACAAAGCACATAAGTGACTCCAAATTTCCCCAAGACTTAGGAGCTATACTCAGACCAAACTTTCAAGACAAATACACCCTGGAGAGTACCCTTGAAGCTGGTAGCCCCTCGAATAATTACATTAACAAGCTAAGCAATCCATTGCACAGATTCGAGATATTTAATTTGGGTTGGAGCATGAATACAGATAAAAATCAACTGCCCAACTTCCTCCAAGCTCTAAGTCATTCCTAAACCCACAGCAATGAATACATCTTGGTGACTGCTCTGAGGGTGATGAATTTAGTTAAACTTTATAGCCCATTTACCTCTCCTCTTCTAATTATTCCCAAGTTTCTGGTATATAGTTTGCTTGTATAGACTTGTTTTCTTGTTGTCTCCATTAGATTATAGGCTCCTTGAGAGCAGGGACATCTTTTGTCTCTCTCCAGGGCTTTAGCAAGTGCCCAGCACACAAGAGGTACTTAATAAATGTTTACCGACTGGCAGGCTATAATCACCAATGATTTGCTGACAGTTTATTCATGGGAAGAAAAAGAACTTTTTAAGAAATTAAATGAATTTGAACATTTTCAGGATTACTATTATTAGGAAGAAGAGGAATTATAATAATGAACCATCGTTTATACAGCTCTTTAACATTTAAAATAGCTTTATCTACATGTATTATGGCCCTAAATCATCCCTGAGAGGCAGGAGGGTATAGTAGATATAGGGCTTGACTTGAAGTTTGGAAGATTTGGGTTCAAAATCAGCTTCTGACAATTATAAGCTGTGTAAGCACAGGCACAATACTCAACTTGTCTGAGACTCAGCTTCCCCATCCTATGGTATCTTTCAGCCCTAAATCTATGATTGCTTTGGTCGTCAGTTTCTCCATATGTAGAACAGGAGGACAGAGAGCAATAGATGACCCCAATAGACTCAGAAAAGGCTTTTGGCAAAGGACAGTGCTCATTTATGCTAAAAAAAAAAACCCTACACAATATAGGGAAGGAGGGAGCTTTTCCAATATCATGAAAAGTATCCATCTAAAGCCAAAGGCAAGCATCTTATGCAATAAGGACAAACTAGAAACTTTTTCCATGAATAAAAGAGGAAATGGAGAACGTTGACTCTCCACACTATTATTTTATGTTGTTCTAGAGATGCCTGCAATAGAGTAAGACATTAAAGGCATCTTGCTTTACTTAGAAAACCCTAGGGAATCAGCAGGGAAACTAATTTAGAGAATTGGTAGCTTCAGCATGTTGTGCCTACAAAATAAAATTATCAGAGGAACAGCATTTCTATTTAACAACAACAACACCCAAGAGGAATTCAGAGAAATAGAACCAAAGGCCTCAAAGGTTCCCTTTCCAGTTCCAAGTCTCTGCTCTTACCACCACCTTAGAAAGGAGTGTTATAGTCCCTATTTTACAGATTAGAAAACTGAGGCCCTGAGAAGTAATAAGTCATACAAGGTCCCTCATCCAGAAAGTATCTGGGCCTGGATTTGAACCCAGATCTCCTAATTCTAAAAGCAGCACAGTGCTGCCAAATCATTAATCCTCTTTCACATAACCTCCAAAATACATTTTATGCTGTTGGGTTCAATCAGTCAATCAACAAACATTTATTAAGCACCAGCTATGCACCGTGTTAACTGTGGGGGATGCTAAAAAGCCAAAACAGTGCCTGCCCTCAAGGTGCTTATATTCTAAGGGGCAGTAAACATGTAACTAAATACGTAAAACCTATAGGGAGAGTGGATAGGAAACATGAATGGGAAGCAAATGGATGGGAAGTGGTAGGGGTGGCCCTACCAAGCAGGGCTTCTCACAGAAGGGGAGGTGTCAGCTGGGTTTTACTAATAAAGAAGATGGGGAGAGAGAGAATTTAAGGCTTTGGGGATAAGCCAATGAAGAAGGCGTGGAGTGGGAACAATGAGGAGGCTAACACTGAATTAAAGCATATGGGAAAGTGGATAAAGTATAAAAAGTCTGAAAGGTCTGAAGAAGGCAAGTTTTGAAGAGCTTTAAAGGCCAAATGAAGGATTTTATATTTGATCCCAGACACAACAGGGAGTCACTAGAATTTGCTGAGTGGGGTAGGGGCAGGGGATGTGACATGGCTGGGCCTTTTCCTTTAGAAAAATTACTCTGGCACCTTAGGGAATGACAGGCCAGAGTAAGGAGAGACCTGAGGAGGCTGCTGCCAGTCTAGGCATGAGAAGTGATGGGTGGCCTGGCATCAGAGGAGAAGAGGGAGCCTATACATATAGACATGGGAGTCATCTTCGGAAATGATCATTGAATCAGTGGGAGATGATGAGATGGTTATCTATCACCACATGAAAGAGCATAGAAGGAAGATCATTCTAAACACAAAGGTTCATTAAATACCTACTGTATGCCAGGTACTCTGCTGGATTCTTAGAACTTAGACTTGGAAGGAGCTAACATTCCTTCAAGGAAAAAACAATACGTACAAGACAAATCCTACACCATGTAATTTCATGATATGTTGGTAAGTAGGAGGGAGGATCAGGAAAGGCCTTATGTAGGAAATTGTATCTAAGTTGTGCCTCTGTTTACCAATATGCTGGTTCCTGAGATATACATGTCAAGTATCCAGGAGTGAATTTCACTGTGTAAAAGTTAAGCAAAAAGGGTTTGTTTCATGGGGTCACAAGCAGGGTCCCCAAATCCTCTACTCTTCCTAAGCCCAGTCTCAAAGAACTTACACCCTCATAATGAGTCTGAAGTTATAACAAATGCTTTTGTTCACTCTGTTAAAATGTGATCACAGGTCCTTCACATTCTGTGACTTTTTGACATCTTCAATTTGTCACCAATGGGTGTAGAAACAGTTGGTTATGATGTTTGACTGTTACAAATTTGGCTTTCCATCAGCATATGAGGAGTCAGCAATTAATGAAAATGCCATCTTTGCCATCTTTGAAAGAAGTTACATAGAGTTTTTCACTGGATTAATGGGAATCATATTGGACCAAAGAAATCCCAGAACAGGTTGAAATCTAAGTCCCATAATTTAGTGAAGACTTATTGTTCTCTTCCCACTGGAAACTGAATTCTACCGGGAGTAAAAAGCAAATTTGTGAGATGGCTTTGGATTTAGCACAATTTTCCTAAACTAACGAACATCCTTTTCAGTTTTTATTTAGTCACAGGTGTTCCACATTATCTCAAGCTAGAAGAAGAATGAATGGGTATTGTAGGAGACACTTCAGGAAGGATATGCTTTCTTGGTAATAATCCTGTCCCCATTTAGAAAGACTGCATCAAAGGAAGCAGAAATCGACCCTGGCAATCTACAGGAAGTCTTGTGCCCAGCAGGAAAGAAATGTGAGAAAGTTATTTCAGTTCCTTCCAAGAGTGGGAGATAAAGAAGACAAAGGAGACCTCAGGTTCAAAAGACAATGACTTTGTACTTGGACAAATAGGGAGATGGCCAGGAAAGCCAAGCAGCGGTAATGGAAATGCAGTTCCTGAAATGGGAGGCAAAGAAAATGGTGGCTATTGGAACTAATTCTCCTATCCATCTCATTTTGAGGAATTAGGAGTTGGAGATTTCTTTTTAGCCACTAAAGTCATCAAGATGAGAGAAACTAATAAAATATTACTGTTTTAAGCCATACATCATGCTCCAAAAGTCTTAGTTTAGTTTTGAACTATTAGCTCCATTAGAAGGGCACTAGAGCTTTGGGGACACACCATACACTCGTCCCTGTACCTATAACTCATCTCCTCTTCATTCCACAAACTCTGCACTCCCACTTTTCCAAGGAATAAAGCAATTTTGAAGCAGAAGGTTCCTGCTCTGCTAAGATGTAGAAAGCCACCTCCTTCATCCATTTAACCTCAAACCCTGAGGACCCTCTTTCCTGAGACCTCCTGGCATCTGCAAGGAGGATGCACTCTCCTCCCCCAATGAATGTAACTACAAAAAGCTCAGATATCTCTAAAGAATCAACCAATCAATCAAAAGAATAAACCAGATTGAGCAAGTCCTTAATTAACTTGGAAGGAGTGAAATATTTTGATCAATGGATGAAATCAGATGAGCCATGCAGGAGATATGTTTGGATTCAATGAGACTCAGACATACCTCTGAGTCTATATACAGCATAGAAAGCTGATTCACAATTGAGCATTCCAGAAGGAATATTTTAGCTGAAGGCCAATCTAGTTATGGTCAAGAATAAAGGGAGGAATGGAGCTCTCCCTCCTCTTCCCCTTTGAAGACTTGGTGAATTTTAAAGATCAGAAAGCTTGAACTTCCCATCAAGGCTGGTAGTGGGGTGTGCCCCCAAAAGCTGTAGCTTATAACAGCTTCTGCAAAAGACACTGCTAGACACACTGAGGACAAAGTAAACACATCCAAGAAAGGCAACTTTGGGATTCTAAAATGGCACCAAATAATCCCTTAGTGATTGAATGATCTGCCCTCAGTCACACAGCTAGTTAATGTGTAATTCAGGATTTGAACTCAGGTGTTTCTGACTCCAAATCCAACCCTCTATTGTTAACCAAAGAACATTATCACAAGTCCATGAGATACTGCATTATCCACTGAACCAAGTAGCTAAAAATACTTTACATATGTTGGCACATCTGACTTGCCAAACAACTTTAGGAGGGATATGGCAGAAGGATCATTATTGTCATGTTATAGACAAGGAAATTGAGATACAGTGAGATTAGACAATTTACCTAAGGTCACAAAACTAATAAATATAGGGGTCCTGTCTTAAGATGCTTACTATTCTATCATCATCATCATCATCATCATCATCATCATCATCATCATCATCATCAAACTTCAGTAGTCCAACAAAAGGAAAATGTTGAGTAGATGATCTTTTCCATAAAAATTTTTGGTCCAAATACATCTCGGTCTATTGTACTATTTGTTTGAGATATTTTTCTCACTTCATTTTTATAGTCTCTGTTGGTTATAATGAAATGGAGTGAATCTACAAACCAACAGCCTTTTTGTCTTAGCTAAGGTCTACATGAAAAACGTCCCTTAAAGAATGAACATCATTTTCTGGATATTCAGAAGTCAATGTAAGGCCTTTCCCCTCCTTGATCTACCTAGATGATTACCTTCCTTCACTTGGCTAAGGTAGATCTGAATTTAATGTGATCAATGAGGTAGTTTGAAAGAAATTGTTAGATGGATTGTCTTCTACAAGCAAAAGTACAGTAAAAAAAAAAAAAAAGTAAAAAGAGCATCAAGGACCTGGAGACTGGACATCCCAGGATGAGTCCTCCATATGTGAGATACTTTCACACATTCCCCCCGCCAACCCCAGCCTTTCTTATTTCTTGTTCCATCATTCCAGTTGTTTTCTGTCCTCAATAGAGCTCTCATCTCATCCATGTGGGTAAAGATTTCAACCCATCAAAGAAGATGAAGAGATTGGACATCTTCTCAGAGAGGATGAGTTCACAGATGATGACAAGATAAAACTATTCAATTTCTAGTCTGTTCTGCTCTCTTCTGAGGAGCATTATCTTTGGTCTCAAAAGCAAAGGGCAGGAATGGTCGACAGGGAAGTGATTTTGTTATTATTGGGTCCTTTCAGTCATTTTTTATTCTGTGACCCCATTTGAGGTTTTCTTGGCACAGATACTGGAGGGATTTTGCCATTTCCCTCTCCAGCTCATTTCACAGATGAGGAAACTGTTAAGTGATTTGGCCAGGATCATATAGCTAGTAAGTGTCTGAGGTGTGATTTGAACTCAGGTCTTCCTGACTCCAGCCCCAGGGCTCTATCCACTGTACCACCTAGCTGCCCTTAAAAGTGATACCTAAGATAAATAAAAATATGGTGAAAGAGTACCTTCATAAATTAAAAGCAATGTGGACCTGAATTATAAACCAGGATACTAAAAGAAATGGAAGCTTTGATTATAACTGTAGGAAAAACTCCAGATAGGCTTTATCTTGCTCATGCCTGGACCCTCCCTCTGGACTCCTCCTCTGCTCCAGCCCCAGTGCCTGCTTGTGTCTGTCTGTCTGTCTGTCTCTCTCTGTCTCTCTCTCTCTCTCTTTTTCTCCCCACCCCCCAAATGGTGCTTCTGGGAAAAG
The DNA here is from genome assembly GCA_011680675.1 of Gymnobelideus leadbeateri. Classification (NCBI taxonomy): domain Eukaryota; kingdom Metazoa; phylum Chordata; class Mammalia; order Diprotodontia; family Petauridae; genus Gymnobelideus; species Gymnobelideus leadbeateri. The sequence continues at coordinate 116,750 of WOXC01009517.1, read as the reverse complement.
AATGTCCAACCAGGAGAGGAGAACCTCAGGGCACATGATTCTACAAGGTAGTAACATGGTAGGAGAGGGAAAAGGGGTTTATAAAATCTTTTCCCCACAATGGGCCAGGGAGAGAGGCAATAAAAATATCATTATCTCAACTTTACTGAGGAGGAAAGAGAGATTCCAAGAGGTTAAATAAATTATGCTTGGCCAGTCTGGGGATGTTCAGCTTCAGATCTCCCAAAATTAGTGCTATATTTCATTTGGGGAGTCTAAAAATCATAAATTATAGAGGAGTTACTGATCTATACTGTCAGAGGGATTTATTTATGTGGAATTCCCTACCTTGTTACATATCACCAATTTATATTTATATAATATTCATAATTCATAAATATATATATATATACACATACACACACATTCACAAAGAACCTCAATTTTATCATCAATAAAATGGGATAAGATATTTCTACTATCTCACAGGGTTATTGATAGGAAAATGCTTTGTGAATCTAGGAAATGAATGATCATTTTATTATGACATAAACCATGGTGGTAATGATTGTAACAACAAAATTCTAGATAAATTAACAGGAGAAAAATTTCTGAAAGTGAAAAGAAAGCAAATGACTTTTTTGTTACTGTACTGTTGAGTTGAAATAAACATTTAAAAAACAAATTGCAAACACAATCCCAAGTTATGTGCATACTCATGTACTGTCATTGCATGGCTCGCGTGCCTACATAAAACAGATAGGGACATGTACATGAATGCCACCACTGAGAATGACTTTGGGGACCCTCTTTTCCCTGTTGGGGGCCATTACTTCTCCTCTTCAACATCAAACATGATAGAGCTGTTAAGCAACTGAGAAACAGATTTTGTTCCTCTCTAGGAACAGTGGAACACTGTGGGGGAAGGAGGGAGGGAGGGAGGGAGTAGGCGGGAAATCAGAAAGGCAATACAATTGAGTCATCGGCTGTGACAGCTGGGCCGTTGCTGGGCGTTACCATGTACTCTCCTTCCACATGTACTAAGAAGTAATCAGTAATCCATTATGAAACATGAATGCCAATCTCTTTTTCTTTCCATTTTAACAAAGGACCCTCAGAGTACCCACCAAGAGCTTCCACAGAGCTTGGTGCATACTGTGCATCAGTCCAGGGACATGGCGGAAGACAAGTGACCCAAAAAGGGTAAATTTAGTCTAAAGAAGACATGATCCAATGAGAGGGAAATGTCCCTGCATAATTATATTACCCTCTATTTAGAATAAAACATGAAACTATTATTACTGGACACCACAGAGGCTCTGATCGGCTTCCCTTTTAAAATCTCTCGTACTGGGGATGGGAGCAGAACTTTCCAAACCTACAACCTCTGGCCATGTAGAGCTGGGCTGTCTCTGGAAGGATTTATTGTGTGGGGCTAACCACTTTTCTAAGAGGCCAAGTTAATCACTAGAGGCAGAAGGAAAGGTTTGGCATGAGATACGTTAGAAAAACAAAATTCATGGCTCATCACTGGTGGTGAGTTGGTTTTTATTTTTTGTTTTTAATCATCAGACCTTGAAAAGATGAAGAAGTATAGCATAAGAAGATAGAAACTGGCCTTTTATAAGCAGAAAGAACTCAAATATTTTTTGTTAATGGAAAATCCCAAATACTGAAGGAGATTGAATTATGGTTTAACTCAAAGAGATAAAAATAATTTTTTTTGCATCATACCACAATCTATTGGTGACTTGTCCATTGGTGAGCCGACATTTTGTGAAGGGGCCCAGGTTCCTCTGCCTTCATTCTCCTCCAGGCCCTGTTCCTGACTTAGCACTGAGGGCCTTCTCTTCCCCGTCCCTTTTTTCTGCTCCCTTTTATGTACTACCTTTCATTAGAGTTCAAGCTCCATGAGCACAGGGACTGTCTTTTGCTTGCACTTGTATCCCCAGGAAATAGTACTGTTTCTGGCACTTAGTAAATGCTTAATAAATGTTTCTTTCCTTCCCTCCATGGAAAGAAAGGGAGAAACTGGAAGCTGTAAAATTATAATGACCAAAAGAAGAAATAGGATCACATCCCTCCCCCAGCTTCTCTGCAGAGGCAGGGGACTGTAGGTGTAGAATATAGTATACATTGCCACATTTTTTCAATATATTAGTTCATTTGGGGAATTTTCCCTCTTTTTTTTTTAATTTCTTTGCTCCAAAGGATGGCTTACCAAGAGGAGGGAAGTGAGCTATCAATCAGATTGTAGATTAAAAATACTAAATTCACCACTAAAGTCAAACTATGATGAAATACAGTAAAATAGAGAAATAGGAATCAAAGTAATTAAAGGAACCCAGAGAGCCAGCATACTGCCCCCCACACCCAGCCCTGCTCCAGGCAGAAGTGAGGGAGTATGGGCTTGTAATAGGGTCTATAATTTTATACTTTTCCTAGATGTTGGTTAGTTCTGCTGAATTTTTTTTCTTCTTTTTTCATCTTTCTAAAGATTTGCTCTGGGGGTAGCTAGGTGGCACAGTGAATAGAGCACCAGCCTTAGAGTCAGGAGGACCTGAGTTCAAATCTGACCTCAGACACTTAACACTTACTAGCTGTGTGACCTTGGGCAAGTCACTTAACCCCAATTGCCCTGTCTCCTTCCCTTCAAACAAACAAATAAACAACCAAAAAAAAATAGATCTGCTCTCTGGAGGGGGGAATTTAGGTGATATAAAAACAAGAGAGAGAGAGAGAGAGAGAGAGAGAGAGAGAGAGAGAGAGAGAAAGAGAGAGAGAGAGAGAGAGAGAGAGAGAGAGAGAGAAACTTAAAAAGAAAGAGACAATGTCAAGAAAGAAAGAATGGTCAACAGTATAAAATGATGAAGAACATGAAGACTGAAGGAGAAAAACAAATAAAGGGATAAATGCTGTCAGCAACCTCAAAGAAATTCCCCAAACTGAGCTCCATAAATTGTTCCTTAAGATAAAAAGACAACTCTCAAAAGTTCATACATTTATGGAAGCAAATGATAGAAGGCTAAGTGCAACATGATTTCTGTTTGGCTTAAGGGCACACTGTGTTCTAGTTCTGTTCCTTCTAAGCATCCTAATTATGTTTTATTTAAGAAAAAAATGGTCTCCCATCTGCTGCCAAGTCAGCATGGCACAGGGGAAGGAGCCTCAGCTGGGAGCAGGGAAGGCCTGGGTTCAGCTCTCACCTCTGATATTTCTTAGTTGAGGGGCCAGCGTCATAATAACAATGACAATAAAGGATAATATTCCACATATGTATATGGTACTATAAGATTTGCAAACCATTATGTGTATTATGTATGTGCATACACATGAGAACATATATACATAGGTCTGTACATATGCATATATATGCATACATATTTCATTTCATCTTCACAAAAACCATAGTAGGTAAGTGCCATTATTTTCCCCATTTAACAGATTAGAAAAATGAGAGGAGTGACTTTCTCAAGGTCACACAGCTTGTAAGAGACTCAGACAGGATGTGAACTCAGATCTCCTTGTCTCTGAGGCCATAGCACAGTCTCTACTGCTCTTCCTGCTTCCCAAGTGACTTAATCTCCAGGTGCTACAAGCAATTCCTGGGACGTACCTAGGAAATCATAGAAGGTTTATAATCTACATGAATAGAGGAGTCCCATGTTAAATCTCCCATGATGACAAAGTCTCCATAGCCTCAGTTGCATTCCCTGAATGTATGCCTAGGCATACCTGAGACTACGTAGGGCACGGAACTAGGCATGGAAGAATCAGGGTCTAATGGGAGTCCAAGCAGAGACTTCTGGAGGCCACAAAGACCAGACTTCCAAGGACACCTGGGAAAACACAATACAATGATAGTGTCTGTTGGTTGGTTGCCATGGATGAAATGATGGGGGAGGTGATCCAACAGGGACATGTCTTCATGGCCCTTGGGGGAAGGTTTCCTGCCACCTAGAGGCCATGTTCTTTTTGTGCTTTTGTCCATCTCTGAAGATCAGAAAGCTAAGCAGGAGAGGAAGGGAGGAAGGACTGAGTCCAAATGGCTTCCAGATGAGAAAGAAGTCATCACTGGGTCTCATTCCCTCACACCCTCCCAAGGGATGACCTGCCATCTCCACTCCACTCCCCACCTTTGGGTCTAAGGAGCCACTAGAATTCTACCTCATCCTAGCCTTAGTGTCTCAAGTAGTCACTTGGTGGCTTTGGGGGAGGGGGGGTGGGGAGAAGGGAACATGAAAAGATGAGACTTTGAAACCAATATTTTTCATGAAAAGATTGAAGAATTGTCCTATCTGATAATTCCCCTTTTCTTTGCTTCTGCAGCTCTTTTTTTGGACACTTCACCCTTCCTTTTTGCTTTGGTCCAGCCCTGCTATTTCACCAACGTGGAAAACTCGCAGCAGTAACAGAGAGGCACCTCTTCTGTGACTTAGTATTGGACACAGAAGTGACATTACTTGTCCAAAATCACAGCCTAGTATGTAGCTAGACTTGAACCCTTCTTCTTGCCCCTGAGGCCAATCCTCTGCTCACTACCCATCCTGCCTCTGAACTCCTCTGATCCTGAGAGACGCAGAAAAGACATCTGTGTTCAAAACTGGTTCGGTCATGAAAATTGATACAGGGGCCTATCGAGTCCATGCAGGACCAATCCACAGGGCATCAGGCACTGGGATGGGAAACTCAATGACTTTCCATCTGGGGCATGTGACAGCACATCATCATGATGGAAACTTAGAGAGGGAAGTTGACATGAGCCTTGTCGTTGACTCCCCAACCATCTTAGCTCCCCTGCCAGCCAGTAAGGAAATTACAATCCCTAAGTAAACAGCCAGCACTAGATCATCTGAAGCACTGAGGGAAAAGAGGGCTGCCTCTCTTCAGCACCCACCCTGGGACCCATGACTAAAGCCAAGGAAGCAAAAATAGAAAAATCCATATTTTAGCAGCCACCTTCACTTAAAGCAAATAGCTCAGCTCATTGGGTAGGCATCAATAAGCATCTTAGGCTATCAGCTAACCCAGAGTTCTAACTAGCTTTTGTCATCCCCAGGGAAAGAAGCATTAAGTAGGTATACAAATCACTTTTTTAAAGACAAATTCCAGTCATAGGCTGGAGAGTCAGTGCTATGGTTGAGGAAGGCAAGAGACCCTACGGTACTACTAGGCTGCCAGTGGTAGTAGAAGGCTGCTGCTCTGGGGAAGGAGCAGGGCCTGGCAGAGCTTACCTGGAGTCACCAGAAGCACTCTTGGATAGCTTCCCATTTAACTAATCATTCCAGCCAACCAGTTACCAAGCTCAATTGTTTCTGTGCTTCTGAAGGGCTAGAAACAAGAGGAATGCCCTCTAAAGTATAGCACCCAAAGGCAAAGCCCATCCTAGGTATGGCTTTCAGTTGAACATAATACCTTGGTGATGTTATCATAGAACAACATTAGTCAGGCAACATCTTTCAGACTATTTCTACAGTTAGAGACAGAGCTAAGATCAGGACACAGAAACCAGGCCAGCTGACTCTCCACTCGACGCCCTGTCCCTTAGACCAGATTGTTATCTTCAATGGCCAGTACGTTGATTACACCCTTCAAAGACATTTATGAAGCCCACCAAAAAGGCAGACTTGTGAGTGATGGCCAAGAGAGGGCCATGGCAGCTCTGCTGCACAAGACAACTCCTGGGGCTCCTGCTTAACAAAGGGGCCAAGGGCCAAGGGCATTCCTGGGCTGCAATAGCTTTCATCTGGTGCCACAGAAGGCAAAACCTCCTCCCTTGTCCTGTATATTCACCAAAGAATATGGAGGACTTGCAGTCAGAATCAATCAATTAACATGCATCAAACACCTACTGTGTGCCAGGCTCTGTGCTAAATGCTGGGAAGATAAACAGAAGGTCTGGGTTTCCACTTTGCCTCAGTTTTGTTGTTGTTATGGTTCTTGTTCAGTCATTTCAGGCGTGTCCAGCTCTTTGTGAACTCATCTGGGGTTTTCTTGCTATTTCCTTCTCCAGTTTGTTTTACAGATGAGGAAACTGAGGCAAACAGGGTGAAGTGACTTGCCCAGGGTCACACAGGTAGTAAGTGTCTGAGGCTGGATTTGAACTCAGGAAGATGAGTCTTTCTGACTCCAGGCTCTGTGCTCTGTGTACTGCACCACCCAGCTACCCTAGCACAATATCAATGTCCATTATCATTGTTCCCTACGTGACCCTGGGTGAATCACTTCTCTCTGGGCTTCTGTCTCTTCTGTAAAATGAGGGAGGTGGGCTTCACCTCTCAGGTGCCTCCCATGCCTACATTCCATGATCTTCTTTGGGTGTACATTTGGTGCATAAATTGAGGTTCAGAACATCTGAGGGACCCGCTTGTGTTCAAACTTCAAAAGAAGTATGAGTGCAGGGCCTCTGTCCCAGGTTCTCTGCCTCTCAGAGATGGCCAAGACCTCTCAAGTCACAGAGTCTAACCTCTTCACTGTACAAAGGGAGTCCCATGCCCAAGGTCACATCACTAAGAAGGGTCGAAATGGGACACCAGCCCAAGTTCACCTCTTAGATCAACACCTTTCACAGCCAGATTTAGAGTGAAAGAGAATCTGGAAAGTCATCCAGCCCAGTCCCCTTTTTCTATAGAGAGGAAACTGAGACCCAGAGAAAGAAAGACATTCACCCAGGCGAGCTCACAGTTAGCAGAAGAATCAGGATGGAGGCCAGAGTCTCTGCCTCCTTCCACTGTACTGGGCATTTTTCAGGCTATGCTCGGGACTACAGGGTATCCTATAAGAATATCCCAGGCTCAAAGGAAAGTCAAGTCCACAAGCACTTATTAAATGCCTGCTGTGTGCCAGGCACACAGTATACAAAGGGGATACAGAGAAAGGCCAAACGCAGCCCCTGATCTGAGGGAGCTCATGGTCCACTGGGGGAGATGCCACACAAACCTATGGCTCTAAGAAGGCTAGAGACAATGAGGCTCAAAGTAGGCGCGGGGGCCCACAATCTGCATGAATTGTGATTATCTTATCAGGCTTCAGGACAGAAAGATCAACGTGGCTCATCCCCAAGGAGACGTGGCTGGCAGAGAGGCGTGAGCTTCTTCCTGACTGAGCCAGGTAAGTTATCATTGCAACTTCTAGGACCAGCCCAGCTTCTTGCCATTGAATGAATGATCTTCTTGCAAGTTGGGACAGGGCATCCAATAGGGCACCACAAGGTTTACAAAGAACTTCATATCTGTTATCTGATGTTCACAACAAATCTGCGAGGTAAATGCCACTATTATTCCCATTTGGGAACTTGCTCAGAATCATGTGGCTAGTATCTGACAATCATGTGCTGAATAATGTGTCTAGGTGTATGCATACATACATATGTGCACATATATGCACATATATTTGTGGAATATATTACTCAACAGATTATATGTATATGTATATATGTGTGCTGAATTAGCTGGGTTCTCAAACTGAAGAGGTTGGAAGACTGGTGTAAGGGAAAGGACACTGGATTAGAGCCAGAGGACCTTGGAAAGAATTCTACATATGACACCATTTGTATGACCTTGGGCCAATCACTTCCCTCTCTCAGCCTGACCCTTCATCTTTAAAAATAAGGGGGTGGGCTAGATCATCTCTAAACTATCTCCCAACTCTAGATGTATATTCCTAGGAAAATGATGTTTCTTGCCAAGCTCTGACCCACTGATCAGCTCTCATTATCTGACACTATGAAACAAAAGCATGGGTGTGTGCATGGATGGGTCCTTTCATTTCAGTTAACCCATTTAGCTGCCAATTTTGCAAATAAAATAGACTCTAAAGTACTATAGTACTGCAACTACTCTCTAGGGCTGTTTAATTCTAGTAGGCCCTAGTCAAGAGCAAACCTCCATCCCTTAAAGAACTTGAAAGAAGTTTCATTGTAGTCTCAACTCTCACAGGACCCCCAGGACGGTATTATAAGCATATGCTCAAAAAGCAATCTCACCCATTCATATAGGGGTTAGCACAGGACCTGGCACATAGTAGGCACTTTATAAATGTTTGATTGACTGATACAAAATGGCTGATTGATATAACCTGAAATTTGCTATTCCTGAAATGGTGACTTTAGTACTCAGTATCTTTAAAGAGAATAGTTGGACAAGATCCTGTCCATTTTGCTATTTCTTGCCTTTCATTTTCCCAATGTCAAATACAGGCATGAAAGCTGTTACCCTTAACCCCAAATGGAACAAGGTCCAGAGTTTACAATGATCAAAAGTTAAAATCAACTGAATTATGTTTGCAGATTCCAGAGGGATTAGCTTTTTTTCTGCTTGGCCCCTGAGAACAGAAGCAGGAGCAAAAGACAGAAGCTGCAAACCAGATTAGGCTGGATGTGAGGGGGAGGAGAAGGAAACCGCCTAAAAATAATTGGAGCTATCCAAAGGTAGCAATGGGCTGCCTTAGGGCAGAGGAGCATCCTTTCCATAACTGAACACCTTTGAGTTCCAACTAGAGGAAGACACATCAGGGAGGCTGGAGAAGGGATTTTTATTTAGGTGCTAATTAGACTAGCTGATCCCTGAGGTCTCCTTCAGTTCTGAGGTTCGGTGATTCCACTATGGGAAGGGAGGGGAGGAACTGGCTTTTTAAATAGTCCATAATGTCCTATAACAATGGAAAGAGGAAACATGTTTAAAAAAAAAAGACTTAGGTGAGTTGCTAAAGGAAGAGAAAGAGAAAGACAGCTACATCTACAAAGGCACACACTTTTTCTAAAACACACGCAGTTTTCTAGAGCAAACCCATACATAACATACCTGCCATACCAAATCTCGATCAAAATTAAAACATGGTCTTCCCTGAAAGAAGATAAACCATAAATAACTTTATTCATATCAGGTCTTTCCATCTTAACTAAGGTGACTTGAACAAAACCTCTATAAAACTATCGTGTCTAACTGGGATAATAACATTTCTATAGTCTCTCACTAATAAATGCTTTCTTCATGGGGCTCTAGTGGTTTCAAGATCCGTGCAGAGAATCTGTCCCACAAAGAATGACTCTGTAAGACAGGAAACTCATTGGATGTGCAAAACAGAAACTCTTCTTAGTGGTTCCAAGTAGGACTTTATTTGGGGCAAGAGCGCATGGAATCACACCTGCTATCTTTTTTTCCTGATGGGTAACAGATGAAAGAAATCAAAAAGTTGTTCCGCAGCTATTTAGAGGATCAATGTATGGATTAAGGAGTATTGTTAACCAAAGCAGTATCTCACAGAAACTCGTTTCCCTTTTTTGCTTGCTTGTTTTTTTTTTTTTTAAGGCTATATAACTTGGAATTTTGGCAAAAGGCTGTACAATTCTGAGCCTTGGCCAAAAGTTAACATGAAACTTTAATTTTTAAGTCTTATCCAAAAGAGAGCCAGATGCTCTCACCCCTGCTGAAATGCCAGTTCTGTACCCAGCATACAGTCACCTATTTGCTCAAATTGTCCCTAGTAATTGGCTCTAGATTCTGAGCTCTCCTCAACTGTTTCCCATCCAAGTCCAAAAGGAGTAGTACATGTAATACAAGAGAAGATCAAAGCTTGAGCTTCTGAGCACTGAGAAAATATGCAGAGAGTCTGAGAACTTATCCTAAAGAGGTGAAATGGAATGCTAGTGAATGACAGATTTCTCCATGGCCCAGCACAGAAAGAAGTGCCATAGTAAGGACCCCAATGATCTGAACACTGCCAGCTCTGTGCACAAAGCAACCCTGTGGCTTCCAGCTATGGATAAATGTGTTGATCAGTGCTCACCCTGAAAATGGACTTCCATGTCATTCCACTGAGTTTCCTGGAAAGATTTCACTTACTGGCTTTAATAATTGGGGGGAGAGGTCCCCTCTTTGACATACAATTATAATGATGGAAGCAGTGACTAGAAACTAAGGTGAGACCTCAAAGGTCTATTTCAACTCTAAATCTCCAATCTCATCATCTCTTAGTTTTTCTTTTAAAAAGATGGCCAAAAGCCATCAGAAAGGGGACCAAGTGCACGTATAAAACTCTCTTCACTGAAGGTCCATCTCTAATGCTGGGAGAGCATTCACTTTTGAAAATCAGCCAGCAGCCCTCCAATATTCCATGTAGGGGCATAGATGGGCTTACTCTCTCACAGAGATTTTGAGAACTTCCTTTGGTCAGGGAAACATTTTAGATTCCTGCGATTTCATGGGTATAGCGAACACCCAGTATAGAAATTCCCATCCATTGATTCAACTTGTCTGTAATTTATAAAGACTATCTTATTTTTATTTCGGTTCACCAGCTACCTAGGAGAGCACCTGACATAGAGCAGGAACTGAAAAAAGGTTTGTTGCTTGACTAATAGATTTATTTGAAGACATTCATTTAAAACTTCATGGAATTAAGGTCAAAAGGGACATTCTGAGTGCATGTACTGAATATTGATGGGATTCTGTGCAGAAGTAGGGGTGGGCAGTGTGTTTGCTATAACCTTTAGAGTTTTCCTACAAGTTGGGCCAGGCTTCCTTTTCAAAGTAACACTTTCAAGTGAAACGACTTCAGATTTCTAGACACTAAAATAAAATAAAAATAAAAAGGCAGCTGATCTCCATTCATTTAAATCAGCTTACAGAACTTCGTAGTTTCATTCCTCCTAATTTTTATCAGGTGAGTATTTAATCATATGTGATATACAAACACACCTTAGAGCGTCAGGGTTTTTAAGCTTATTCCTTTGTTACCTTCACAACTGAGTTGAGGGAAGATGTGGGAAGGGAAATTTGTAAATACTTTCTCAACTATCATTATCTTCAAACTTGACTAAGAAATAGCTTTCAGGTTAACACACCCACACACGCTAGGGAAAATGTCTTTTTTTAGAAGAAAAATATTTTCCTGATAATGTCATTTCAATCACTTGACCCTTCTGTTGGGCACAAAGAAGCCTTCCTTGGCAAACTCTGGTTTCTCCAAAGGGCTTTTGTCACTGAATTGGGGGGTGGGCTAGGGAAAGTAGATGTATTCAATTCCTTAAAATATAATTCTTGAAAATAGTCAACTGTTTCTGATGGCTCCTGATGTTTGCCAGAGGAGCCAATTCAGGCGGGTGACCCTTACACAAAGAGGAAACCCTAATGAATCTAGCTCTAGGAATCATAAATAGGAAAGACCACATCAAAACAAATCATTATCTTGAGACTGTTAGTTTGTTGGGGTGGAGGCAAAGAGCTATGACAAATGATTAGGCTCAGTGCATGTTTTCCGATCTCAAGTGCCCACGAACGTCACCAGTTGGTTGACATTGCCAAGAGCGCCCAGCCCCTACCTTCATTTCTATGACAGTCTGAAGAGCCTTCGTCTTTGCTGGTTCCGGCTGAAGTTGGGTCCTCCGGTGCAGCTCCTGTGGAGGGACACGATAGAAATAAGCCTGACGGTTCATCCTCCCATCATCCAGCAGCTCAGACAGTGCGCCCCAGCGACCCCCAACCCCAGGCTCGCTGGGCACCCAGCTGAAGGCTACAGGTGCTACTACTCCCCGGCAGCCCACTGCTAGCTTTCGCTGCTGCTGCCGCTGCCTGGAGGCTAGGTTACAGGCGACGGAGCCGGCACATGCGCGATTTCTAAAACTTTCATCGATAATTAATGTCAACTGTGACAAAGACAGCACGGAAGCCGTGTCCAAATACTCTTCAACACTTCTGCATGTGCCCAGACAGCCTGTCCTCCCCCAGCCAATCACATCGCTGAGGGCTCCTCACACAGGCCGAATAAACAAAGGGAGAAAAGGACCTGGGTGAATGCAAACCCACACCAGGCACCGCAGAAGCTACCAGGGTTCCAAGCAAGCAATTAAGAGCATTTTCAGTACAAATGTGGCCCTTTCCAGCAGCAAATTGGTTTGATGGAACACAGTGAAAGCCTTGCCTTCTACTTCCCAATGGCATCTGTGGCTGATAGATTAATATCCTAGGAGAGCAAAAAGTCATGGTATGGATAACATCAAGAGGTGGCTTTAAAGCCAGCAAGGGGGTAAAAGGGGGAGGGGAGAGAGAGAGACAGAGAGAGAAGGTATTATGGCACAGGGCATGATGGGAGAAAGGAGGAAAACCTGGGTAAAAGTCCTACCTCTTGCCCATACTGGCCATGCAACTCTGGACAAGTTTGCTACCTAATGCTCAACTCTATAGTACTCTTAAATTTCAGAGAAAGTGCTGACTTGTTTTGGAAAAGGCCTCCCTGGCTAGGGAGGTCCCTTTCCCTATACTAATGAAATCATTTTAAAAAATCAGTATTCATATTGTCCATGCTTGAAAAAGGAAGGAAGGAAGGAAGGAAGGAAGGAAGGAAGGAAGGAAGGAAGGAAGGAAGGAAGGAAGACCAAAGAATAAAACCTAGAGGATTTTATTGACAGGTAGATCATTACTTTAACTTAAATAAAAGTTAGTTTGGAATTGTGTAAAATTTCATAAACTTTGAAGCAGAGATATGACTATTTAACACTGTATCCTGAGGAGGTTACAGCAAGAAAAAAACCCAGTCAATACTGACAAAAATATTCAAGGTTGCATTGTTTGTGATAACCAAAGGGGGGAAAACTGTAAGCAAAATACATACCCACTGACTAGGGACTATAGAGGAACACATTTTGATATATTCATTTCTGGAATAGCATTGCTCAGTATGGAATGGTGCATACGAAAACATCAGAGGAATGTGAAAGACTTATAAAGACTGATGCAGAATGAAGTCAGCAGAACCAGGAGAATAACATATGCAATGGATTCAACAATGTCAAGAAAGTCACCAGAGGAGTACTCTTACAATGTTACTTCCATACTATCAAAGAGAAAGTTTTCATCTCCCCCCTCAATTTCAGTGAATGACAAACTCTGTTCTCACGCAATATACTTTATTAAAATGTGATCTGACTATTTGTTGTAAGAAATCTGTGTGAAAATTAATCTTATCTTTTAAAAACAAAGCTCAGTTTTTTGTATTTAAATAGCTATCCTTTTCCCCTTATCATTCTACCAATTCACTGAGGGGAACAAAAATTGGGAAAGAAGATCCCTGGCCTAAATTTCACGTTTCTGTTTCTTTCATTTCTGTTAATATTTTAAAATTATTCACTTACAGCTGAGTATGGCCCTCCCCTTGAGGAATGCACAAGAGTTCCCACATCATCTCATTCAAAGTCGGTAGGTTACCAGTATTTAGCTTGTCCCCTTAAGAAATTGGTCATCAATATAGTCTATGGTTCACAGGATCAAAGGATTTTGAGATAGAAGGGACTTGGAAGTACAGTTTAGAGTAGCAAGACGGCATAGTGAATGGAACGCTGGACTCAGAATCAGGAAGACTGCTCAAATTCTGCCTCAAATTTTTACTAGCTGTGTGATAGGGGCAAGTCACTTAACTATTCAGTCTCTGTTTCCTCATCTATAAAATGGGGATAATAATAACACCTTCCTCCCATTGGTGAAGATCAAATGAGATATTGCATGTGAAGTGCTTTGAAAAAATGTAAAACACTATATGAATGCTAATTGTCTACCACCATCACCAGGTGAGAAGTCATTCAGTAACAGTAAGAGGAAGAAGAAACAATATCTATGAGTGACTCCCCCCAAATGCCTACCATTATGCCTATCTTTGTGTGTGTGTGTGTGTGTTTAAACTCATTTTTAAATTAACTTTTATTTTGTTCTCAATCTGATAGAAGTAATTGAGACATTGAGATGGATGTATCTGGGATAGATAGGCAGTTTCTTGAGACTAGACAGCTGTTACACCTTTTAAGTGATTCATGTGAAGACAAATGTTTCTGCCAGAAGGAACCTAGGAGGCATTACTAAGGATTATGAACTCCTGGGCAAGAAACTTAAGTACTTGAGGGCACAGGTGGGGTTCTCATCACTACTGTTGATTGAAGGCAGGGGATTCAGAAGAGAAAGACAGATCTGGGAGGTGAGAAGCTGGCTTAAAAAGATGAAGTCTGAGAACAGGATTTAGATTTCCAGACTGTGGCCTTTATTTTAATAAAGAAAAGATGGGCTCTTAGCCAGGGATGGAGTATACCTAACAAGGGCCAGTAAAAATATTTTTTCCTGGAGCTTCACAAATCCGAACTTTAAGAGGAACAGGAGGGAGAAAACTGCCCACACGTCTGCCTCCTCTGATGACATAGAATGATACATTCAACTCTGAAGAAGAATAACAGAAGAAAGTCAGGAATCAGTGGGATGACAGCAACCCAAACTATGTCTGTGTATTGAAGAGAAGAGTCCTGTTCAGGTATGGTTGGGGAGATCCCTTCCTACTCCAAGAACCTGGGATTTGGGATATGGGGACATAATTCCATATGGTATAGGCAGAAAAGGGAGTTTGGTCCTGGAAATCAGAATTACAGAAAACAGATTTAGAGCTGCCACCTAATATACATATATATATATATATATATATACATATACATATATATACACACATATCATATATTATAAATTATATACATATAATATATAGTATATATGACATAATATATACTATATATTATATATCATATACATATAATATATAGTATATATGACATAATATATACTATATATTATATATCATATACATATAATATATAGTATATATGACATAATATATACTATATATTATATATCATATACATATATTATGTATTATGTAAGCCACCTAATCCAACCCCATCGTTTCATAGATGAAGAAACTGGTGCTCAATATAGCTTAAGTGATTTGCTATGGGTCAAACAACTACCAAGTATCAAGGGTGGGTTTTGAAGTCAGGTCTTCTTGACTACAGATCCCGTACTCTGTCGACTATGACATGCTGTCTGATCTGAAGACCCTTGGGTTCTAATCTTGGCTCTGTTGCCACCCTCCGTGTGACATTGGGCCAAGCACATTCCCTCCCTAGAATATGGTTTGTCCATCCACAGAATGAGGTTCAGACTGAATGAAGGGCCAGGGTTCTCTCCACTCCAACAAGCAAGGAAATATCTCTCCTTCCTTTGGCTAGGCACAATGTCCTGCCACTGTATTCAGCACCAGCCTATAAAAAGTCTTTGCCATCTGCGTTTAACCTGGGGCTGGGAAGATTATAGGCTTTACTGTTTTCTGATCCTAAATTTTATGGCCACTGAGTTCACCTCAGCTCCTAAGGCAAATAGGAAAATATTTTATGCATTCGGGCTACAGCTTCTAGTCCACATGCTCATCCTTGGCAGTTTATGCCCCTCGAGGGGAAGGACTGCGTGCAGTAAGTGCTCGCTAAGGCATCGTTAAATGTGGCTTCCAAGAACAAGACTCTTCCCATAATTAGCTACATCAGTTTCAGTTGTTTCAGAGACAAAAGTGATCTTAACTTTATATGCACGCCTGCAGTTTTTGTCTGTCGGCCAAAATATTCTAAATAAACTTCTAGATATGTTTCTAGGTGTGATAACTGCCCCCCATAAAGTCTTACGTATATAGAGGTCAGATTTGCTTGAAGGATTGAACAATCTCTCCCTAAAGCATTTAGAATCACAGATCCTAAGGCCACTGAATGTAGTCTAGCCCTGAACCTAGAATCCCCTCCTAAGACATCAGTGGCAAGTGAACATCCTGCCTCCCATGAATGATCTCAAGCAATGGAGAGGTCTGTGAGGGAAGGGATTTTGCTTTTGTTTCTATTCACATCCTGATCACTCGCCAGGGCCTGGCATATAGTGAGTGTTTAATAAATGCTTGAAGACTTACTGCTTATGGGGCACAGCAGCAGACCTATCCAACAAGGATTTAGGGGTGTGGGTCTAGAACTCAGGGGAAAAAAAGGTCCTGTCTGGAGATTCAGACCAGGGAATCATCTCTGAAATCAGAGTAAGTCATAGGACTAGGGGACAGAAGGAAAACTGAGAGGCCATCCTAGACAGCTCTCTTATATGACAGGTGAAGGACCCTGAGGCCCAGGGAGGTCAAGGGACTTTCAGTTTCAGAAGCAGGATTTGAAACTCCAAGATCATTTTTTTCTCCTATGCTTTTACAATGAATGAGTTGGCTACAGAGAATTCATATAACCAGAAGACATATAGGATCAATCAATCAATTAGAACCATTTAGTAAGCTCCTACTATCAAGAATGGACCCTTAGATGATATCTATATTAAATAGTCAAGGAAAGAATAAGGAACCAGTAGAAGAAATAAAAATAGATGGGAAAAGAAATGAGAAAAATCAGGTGAAATCAGTCTTCAAGTAGTCTGACCCATTCCCAAAAGAAATCACCATATAACAGATCCATCAAGCAGTCATCAGAAGACTATATCTCTCTGAAACCAAAGGGAGATAGAACATCCAAGAGGAAGGGGTTATCACAGGATCATAATTGCATAAGAGGGGCACATGGAAAGGGTTCCATCTCTCACCACAACTAATGTAATCACAGAAGGCACAGACACCTCAGTTAACTTGATTAGTCAATCAACAAGGACCATTAAGTTTTAAAATAAGATATACTTCTACTCTATACCTTTATGGTGCCAATGCCCCTTTGATTAAATCATAGACAAAATCAACCAATAGGAGTAGGTGTTAAGGAATTTTCCATCAATTGTGTCAATAAATCCTTAATCGATTAAAGAGGATCATAGGCTTTGGACACTAGATGAAGGTCTATAATAGTGACAATGGAATTATTTTACAATAAAACTTCACACTCATTGGGTTTATGATTAAGAATAGCAAGTCAGCCTAGTGTTGAGGGACCTTAAGTTAAGAAACCGGGGATTCCAGTTCAAGAGTTAGAGACAGAGACCCAAGAGGTGACTGGATATGGGTGGGTGGGAAGGTAGGGATTACTCTCTCCCTTTCCGATCCCTATCCCATGTCATCAGAGACACTGGGTTAATTTCAATTAATATATGCAGCTAAGATCAGAGAAATTTGACCAATAAGGAGACAGTACCTCAACCAGCAGCAGAGAAACACATGGAAGGCAAAGAGATTTGGTGACATATTCCTCCAAAGGGAGTTGCATGAGTATCCTATGGAATAAAAAGACCTCTAGTACCTAGAGTTTTTGAGGAATAACACCTTCCTGAGTGTGAGTCTCACCCCCACACCCACCATGGTTAAGAACAGTGTCAGCTATTAACTATGGAAAAGCACAGACCCTCAGAACGTGACAGAGAACTCCACACTTAAGGACTGCAAGAAGAGAAAAAGGATTTCCAACACCAGAGGTTGTGAGTTACCTCTTCACCACATATCTTTTGCATGTGTGCCTGTTGCATTATTCTTGAACTTTGGACTCACTCTTCTCATGGATGGTATAGGAAAGCAAACCTCAGCTTTGAGATTAAAACCTGTCAGATAGTCTGTATTTTAAGTACCTGTTATATACCAGACATTGTACTAGATACTGAAAATACAAATATACTGAATAAAACAATCCCTTGTCAGAAACAACTTATATTCTAATGACAAAAAATGTTTTTATAACTGCTGTTCTTATAACATTATCTTAGTCAATTCCTTTTCTAAAAGCTAATGAAATCTATTGGCTGATTGTTAATGGAACATATACTGGTGGGGGCTTGTGAATTATAGTGTCAAAAGTTTGGCCTCAAAGAGTTACCCTTAGGTCCCTGAAAATTATAGTAGCCACTCTCTGGGGACTCCAATATGTGAGTATCAGTTGAAGTCCAACACAGGATCCTATAATAAAATCATAGATTTGGAGCTGGATAGAACCTCAGAGGCCAGTAAATCCAATAACCTCATTTTACAGATGAGGAACTGAGGAACAGAGAAATTAAAAGATTTTGCCAAAATCACACAAGTACCACTCTAAGTAGCAGTCAGGATTCAAACCCAGGTCCTCTGACTCCAAATCCAGAGCACTTTCCATTGTCCCTTTCTTATGAGCAGTGTGAAAAGTTCAGATAAGGTCAAGAACGGTGAGGTTTAAAATGAAAAAAGATCTTTAGTGATGGGTGTCTCAAAGGTCATTGGTGACCTCTAAGAAAACAGAATCAGTAAAGTGGTTGAGTACATAAGCCAGATTGCAAGAGGCTTAGGAGAGAGTAATTGATGAATAAGTGGAGCCAGCAGGTACAATTCGGAAATATTTATCAGTGAAGAGGAAGAATGATTTGAGGTGGTGGATGTGTCAAGGGAAGATTTGGGGGGGGGGGGGGCAGCGTAAGAAACTTGAGTGTGTTTATAGGCAGATGAGAAGTATTCAATGAAGAGGAAGGAATAGAGGATATATTAGGAGGAGGAGATAGCAAGGGGGAAGAAGGAGGTCCTGGACAGGATGGGTATTAGATCAAGGATACCCTATGGGGAGAGGGAGAGATAAGGATACTTCTCTCGTGGCCAGAGAGGGGAGCATGGCAGGTACTGCTGAATGTTTTCCAACGGACCAATGGTCCCCCGAGTATTTGGTGGCCAAAGAAACAGCCACAATATGGAATGTGAGGTAGTTAGCTGTCACTGAAGCCCAGGACAGGGAATGACAGGAGGAGCCACATCCTTGGAAGCCAGATGGAAGAAGCCCTTTCCTTAGCAGGGGAAAGAATTGTACAACACAGTTAAATATATTTTCTGACAAGTATTTTGGAAAATTCAGCCTCCTAAACAATGAATTGCAGAGTCTAAATATGTGAATATCTGTAAGACTCTATTACAGATCTGCTCTCTAGAGAAACTGTAAAATGGTATGATAAACCCTAGCCCCACGGTGTACTGCCCACCAGGGCTCTGTTAAAGCAGGTCCCCTGTGGACAGAATGATACATAAAGTCAATTCAGAACAATTCAAAAAGCCTTTTTCAAGGGGAGGAGGACCCTGGCCCTGACAAAAGCCTCACAAAAGGGTCACCTAATGACACACAATCATTAAGACCAACAGGAGTGAAAAGTTAATAATAAAAAACCAACATTTATATAGAGCTTTCAGGGATGCAAAGCACTTTACAAATATTACCTGATTTTATCTTCACAATATCCCAGGGAGGGAGGTGCTATTATTATGCCCATTTTATAGATAAGGAAATGAAGGCAAATAAAGATGAAGGGACTTGGCCATGGTCATACAGGGTATCCCAAAAGGTCAAAGGTCATCAGTGACCTATAAGAAAAAAAGAATCAGCAAACTGGTTGGATACAAAACCCAGATTGCAAGAGGCTTGGGAGAGAGTGATTGATGAGTAAGTGGAGGCACCAGGTACAATTCTGAGATGTTTAGTAGTGATGAGGGAGAAGGATCTGAGGTGGCAGATGTGTCAAGGGAAGGGTTTTTTTGGGGGGGAGGAGGAAACACACTGCACAAAGACTTTTGGGACACCCTGTCCAGTGAGTAAGAGTAGGGGTCAAATTTGAACACAGATCTTCCTGACTCCAGGTCAGTGCTCCCTCCACTGGCCATAGCCTCTAGCTGCCAAGTTATCCCATCTGGCTAAGTCAGCTAGCCAAGAAATGCTTAAATGCGTAGATTCAGGAAAATGATTTTATGAAAATCAGTACCTACATGGGCCTTTGATCCCGGAACAAAGGACACACAATCCTCCCACACCCTGACCAGATCAAAAATTCTCAGGACAACTCTTAAACTGTCCCCAACCTCCCCTGCCCCCAGACCACCCCCAAGTTGCACCAAGACAGGGACTATTCATGTTGCCCTTGAAGGACCTGGCCCCCTGACTTCCTGTGGGAAGGCCAAAGATGGGCATTTGCTGTATCCATTGGATGCTGCTTGACATTGCAGCCCTGATTCTCCATACCACCCAACAACACGCCAAGGGAGTTCGGATCCCAAAGTAGATGAGAGAGAAGACTCCTTGAAAAACTCCTGATGTCTCAGAAAATTGGTCCCTTCTAACTCACTCTCTGATCCTATGGACCCACATTATACATTTTGGGTCAGAATTCCTCATCCCCTTTGGAATCTATGGTTTCAGGGCCAACAAAAACATGAGGACCAACAGCTAGTAGCTTCCAGAAAAAAACGCCCACTTGTACAGGCAACCTCGTTGGGAAGAATGTGTGGTGGCTAACTGAACAACTGAAAAGTCAGAGCCCTACTTCCCCAGCTGGGATTGATCCCTATGGATGCCCTGTAAAACTAAAGGTCCTCTAAAGCAATGAGCTGAAACTAAGAAGGGTTTCCTTGGGCAGCGGATGGGCACCTTCACCATTATCAGCTGGACAGTGAGGTGGGACCAACGAGCAAGAGGTGTCTCTCTGACCACTGGAATCGACTTGGCCTGTCAGAGGAAAACGTTCCCAAGTCCTGCCAAAGGGAGTGGTCCTTAGGGTCCTTATCCTGTCATCCAAGTGGAAACGTTACATTCCAGGGGGATGGTTTACAGTGTAGATGTCATTTTAAAAATCACCTTTCCAACAGACGCCAATCATAGTTATGAACACATAAAAAGTGGACAATTTTTGTATTCTGAGACAGGATTATTGGTTGAGAGTTTTAGAGTCAAAGGATACCTTCCTAGAAACCATCTAATTTAATCCCCTCATTTTACAGATGGGGAAACTGAGAGGTAAAAAGATTCGCTAAGAATTGCCCAACTATCAGGGATCAGGCATTGAAACCCAGGTTTTTTCTGGATCAAAGTCAAGAACTCTGGCCACTATAACACAATGCCTCTTTTCAAAAAGGCTAAGAATAAGATTTTTTTTTTACTAGGAAACTTTCCCAAATTAGTTGTTGACAGTCAGAATGGTCTGGGCCCCTCTTCCCACAAGTATTCTGAAAGTATTTTTTGAACTTCCTCATTACTGGGACACAGACCTAGATCTCCACTGGAGCCTGGTATGTCCTGACCTATTGTCAGGTAAGGATGCCTTTCCAAGTCCAAACTTCAAGACCCCCAGGGGAAAAAATGTAATTAAATAGGGCTCTGGAGTTGGGGTGAAGGAGAACTTTATTCAAATCCTGCCTCAGACATTTAGCAGTTGTGTAACCCTGGGCAAGAAACTGAGGTAATACAAAGATTAAATGATGTACCCAGGTTCACCCAACTGGCAAGTGTCTGAGGCTGGATTTGAACTCAGGTCTTCCTGATTCCAGACCCAGAGTTCTAGTCACTGAGTCAATCATGCCTATCTACAGCTCAGTTACTTCATCTACAAAATGGGGACCAACTCACTCTTCACTAAATTCCAGCTCTGAATCTATGACCCTGTGACACAGGGCTGGGAGACCTCCCCAAAGGAAGTGGGACCAGCTGTCCTGAGACCAGACCTTCAGACAGCATTCCCAGGGGCACAGTCAACGATGGCTTCCTCTCTCCCCTCCTCCAAGTGTGATAATCACACCAGCCTCCAGGCAAATACCCTCCAGAGTGATCCAAGCAGACTGTCTATTTCTAGATACTTCCAGAACCATGTTCATTCATGTAGGTCTCCAATCACCCTTCCCCCCAACTCCCTGGGGTGTAGGAGAGGGGCAGGAGGAGAACTTTTGTCAAAACAGGCCATTTGAAAGTGAACAGCAGGACCCAGGGCAGGAACGAGCTGGGCGTTCTTTACAACACCTCCACAAGCCAGATGGCTTCTGCCACTCACCAAGAAGAGAAGACAGCTCCTCTGGTTGACAGTCCTAGCCACAGAACTAAGCCAAGTACCAAGGGGGAGTGCTTCCAGGGTCTGAGCCATATGTGGACACAAGGGAGCAGAGGCCTCTGGGGGAACTGCAAGTTCGGGACTGCACGTTTGCTCATGCTGAAGCCGTGGAGGAAAAGATGTTGTAAAATCACAGACACTTGAACTTCTGTGAACTTTTTTTCCTAAGTATTTTGACATGCTGGCACATTGACTATTTCAATATTATCAGTTTCCTATGCAATGCTATACATTTTATTTTATGCATCTAAAATCATTTTTCTAAGGAGGGGTCGATGGGCTTTCCCAGATTTCCAAGAAGTCCAGGACCCAAGAAAGTGAAGAATCCTTATAATAGGGGAGATATAGAAGGTAGGCAGATTACTATAAGTGTATATACTAAACATATATAAACATAAACATATACTTATATTATGGAAGAGATAATAGGTATACAATTACATTTATCTGCATAGTTTCTATACCCCCCACAGTATAAATATGTATTTAATTATATATTAAGCATATACACTTATAGACAGATACACACACACTATCACCCAGGGTTACTGTGAAGATAAAATGAAATAATATGTAAAGTGTTTTGCAAATCTTCAAGTGCTGAATTACAAGCTGTTATAAAGATTCTTATCATTATATCACCCAGCTTCATACACTTACTAGCTGGGTGACCCTGGGCAAATCACTTAAACTCTCTCTGCCTCAGTGCCCTCATCTGTAAAACAGAATAATAGCTCACTGTTTGGCAGAAAAGGTAACATCCCTAAGGTGTTCTGCAAATCACATAATGGCCTGCCATTATTACTGTCATCCATATTATAGTGGAGAAACTTAAAGAGCAAGATATGTGCCAGTATTTTTATTTAAATGAGGCAGCTTTTGTAAAGTAATATTGGGAGAAAAAGGAAGATGGAAGAAGGGAAGGGGTCCTTGGCTTGGGATGGACCAAATGACGACTGACCAGAGAGAAACGACAATGCCTCTTAACAATTTTTTGGACTTGTTTCCTTGACCGAGGGAAATAATCTTTGCCCTGAAAATAGGAGAACAAAAAGGGCTGATCGGAAGCCAATAGACACAATAAGTAAGGAAATTGGAAGAGAGGACCTATTTGCCCCTGTTGAGTTCAGGGCCCTAGGCAAAGATACAGGAAGACTTTGGGTAGTGCAAAAACGGGGGATTTGCTAAGCCATTCTCTGACCTCTCACAAAAGGACACAGAAAACCAGAAAATCACCTTGGGACTAAGAAAGGACAAAAGCTCCAGTGTTCAAAAAAAGGGAGGAGGATAGAGTTGGCCAACTATAGGTCAGTGAGCTTAACTTCAATGACTGGAAAGATTCTAGAACAGGTTATTCCAGATGTAATTAGTGAATATTAGGAAAGAGTAATTGTCAAGAACCACAAGACCAACCTGTGCCAGACTAACCTTGGAGGCCTCAAACCATAGGTAGGTCAATGAAGCCAATCCTTGGCAAAAGTCTATGATGGGGAGTTTGAGAGCACTTTGGGTCATGAGTAATGAATAGTTTGAGAGGAAAAGAGGCATCACAATGAGTTAACATGGATTTGGTGAGAACAAACCACATTAAGACATCTCATTTCCTTTGACACAGTTAGCTAATGAACACATTTCTAGTTAGCTGCCAGTTCTTACCTAGTGTACCCCTGTTATAATCTCCCATATCCATCCTGTTCCCTCCACTCACAGAGCCACCACCTTGATTCAGGCTTTCATCTCATCCCCCCTGCTCTATTCAATAGTTTTTTAAATTGACCTTCAAGGCCCACGTCTCTCCCCTCTCCAACTCATATTCCCCACAGCTATGGAAGAAATTTTCCTGAAGTACAAGCATGACATCCTCTCACCAACACCACTCAAAAAATGCCAGTGGCTCCCTATTGTCTTGAGAATCAGTCATATTTTGAGCCTTTTACAAACTGACCCTTACCTACCTTAATAATAGCCTTGTGAAATGTTACCCCCATTCCTCCACTTTATGGTCCTATGTCCTCCATCCTCCTTATTGACTTCTCACACCCTCCTATCCCCCATGCCTGATATTCCCTCCCTCACTGCTTCCTTGAAGAATCCCCAGTTTCCTTTGAGACTGAATTGAAGTGTTGTGTTCATCCCGACCTTCATCCCAAGACAAGAGTCTTCATGCCCCAAATTCCCTGGTAATAATTGTGTATATGTTTGTCTATGTACATGGTGCCTCTACCATTAGAATGTAAGCCCTATGAAAGCAGGAATTACTTCAGGCTTGCCTTTCTAGCTCCAGTGCCTTGTGTAATGCCAGGCCCATAGTAGGCATTTAAGAAATGCTTCTCCCTTGATTGATTGGACAAGAAGTGGGAGGTCAGACCAAGTAATTCGATCTCCTATTTTCTTTATTTTCAAAATGGATAAAAGTGCCTGCTGCTGCCTCATTCCCAAGGGTCTTGTGAAAATAGGTGAGACTCTACGTGTGAGCGTGCTCTGTCATCTCGGGAGGAAAGCGACTTTATAAATCCAGCCTATTAAACAAATGTAGTGTATCCTCTATCACTCCTACATAGTGACGGCCAGCTCCTTCCCAAGCAGATCTGGTTACAGCCCTGGGTCGGCAGTCCTTTTCTGAACTGGCCTCCTAAATGATATCACAGATGACGATGCTGGTAACACGATATCGAGGACCAAAGTGCTTATGGGGAAGCAATCAGGAAAATTAAAATAAATTAAGCCGTTCAAAAATAATCAAGTTGTCCACAGAGGCAGAGTGGGAGGCGTTTGGGTCCTGCAGTCTCACTGTAATGGACCTTCCTGGTGGCCAGCTGTCCCGGACCCATCGCCTAGCTGACGAATGCATTCACATTCACCCAATCATCACCACTCAGGAAAGGAGGCCCCGCTACCATAGCCTTCTTCTCAGAGCCTTAGATAAATGTTTCTTCAAGGTAGTAAATCATATACCATATGTTAGAAATCACCCCAACATACGTGTAAATGGGAATATACACCCTTTTGTCCTTTCCCAAACAGTGGAAGGGATTTTGGCAGCCTGGCTCCCATTAACATCAACGGGAGGAACATTTCTAAGTCTCCGTGCAGTATGCCATACCCCTGGGAGTAATATGTCATGACAATGCTTTGCAAGGGTAAGGGGATAGCCTGTTTGTATTTTGTGTTTCTTCTTTTAATGGGTGCTCAAAACAAAGGGAACTGAAGAAAGAGTACCCAGCTAAGCAGGCAAGGCACACAAGGGGTCCTTGGTGGGACAAACTGGCCACTACAGGTGTGTGTGCAGCAGATAGGAGTGTCATTGTGGCACAGGACAGAGGGCCAGGGAGGGGGCAGGGAGCCCAAAGGACTCTGCACATCCTCATTGTTTTTTGGCTGAAAATACTTGTGAGTGACTAAATTTATTGAATTCAGTACGTCCCTGGCCTCAGAGCAACAATTTCACTACAGGGAGACTGTGACCACTATCTGGAAAAGCTGCTGAAAGTCAGGAGATGGAGGCAGGGCTGCATGGTGGTTAGTGCTAGCTCTGGAATCAGGAAGAGCCAAGTTCGAATCCTGCCTCTAACACTTACCTTGAGCAATTAAGGCCCTTGCCCTCCCTGAACCTCAGTTTCCTCAAATGAAAAATTAGGGGATTGGACTCAATGGCCTCTGAGGTCTCATCACTCTAAATCTATGAGCTATGACCATCCATCACTACACAGTTGAGCTTGCTCCCTCAAAGACTGGAACAGAAAAGAGACCATCAGGAAAGAAAGGAGACAGAGACAAATGACAGAACAGCAAGGAAAGGACAAGAGGAAAGGAAGAGAGAAAGAGGCTTTTTCATGATGCGTCTACCCTTCCATTCTCCATGTAACAAGAGCTCTTCTAGCATAGCTCCCTGCCAGGGCAGAAAGTGGGTTATGGAATTGGATGGACAGACAGACACATGGACAGATAGACAGATGGGCGAACAGATGGATGGCCAGACAGATCTCTGTATACTTTATATGTGTGTGTGTGTCTAAGTTATAAATTACGGAATTTTCCATTCTGCTGTTTCTTCAGGTTTAGTACCTGCATGGGTTGTTTTTAGATTAAGACACAAAAGAGGGGGTGTGGGGGGCAAGGCTGCCTCTCATAGAGCCCATAAAGCCACATTTACTAGTGTTAACAGATGTTTCTACACATGTGTTATCTTCACAGCTAGAGGAGAAGCTGCCGCCCTAACCTTGTGAGTTAGGACCACAGAAAGGCATCTCCAAGTGAGGTGACATTACAGGGCCCATGAGGCCCAAGGAAATACACTGGGGGGTGGGGGTGCCAGTCATTGAGAAATCTGTCACTATCTGGGCCTCCTGGCTTACAGAGGCCTAACAGAACCTTATGGTCTTGTGACAGCTTTGAGACAACAGAGACTATAGGCTAGCTAACCAGAAAAATCCATTTAAATGGCACACTACCAACTGTCTAAAGTTTAGAACTCTTCCTTAGGTCCTGTTCAGTGAAGTACTGATAACCCTTCTCAACTGAGGACAGATTTCTTGATGATTGCCACCCCCATCCCCACCCCCACCCTCCAGTGTGGTACATGTCCCAGCTGGAAAAAGTCCTGGGGCTCACACCACATTCTATTTTTTCCATTCAGAAGATAGTAAGTAGATCAGTGAAGGGAGGGGCTATGCCTATCCCTCCTCCACCTTGTTCAGCTTAATTGTGTCTGATAACTTTGAATTGAGGAGATGTGAGGGAAGTGATGTGGGGCAGAAGCATCTAATGCACTCCTCTACCCAGATGTTCCATTCCTCCTCCACTCAGGAGGGTCGAGGGTAGAGAATCTCCACTGGTAACAGCATAAGGGGCTCCCTCCAAGACCAAGGAAGGTCATTCACATTAGCAACATGCTCCAGGATGGCCCACTTTCCCTGATGGGTTTTGATACCCCCAACTCCCCGCCACAATCACAAAGAACCCCAGAAACTGTTTCAAGAAACAGCTAGGGGGTGCTAAAGTACCCAGAGCACTGGGCCTAGAGCCCGGAAACCCAGAATTCAAAGTTAGCTTTGTGCACTTACTACCTGTGTGACCTAGGGCAAGTTACTTAACTTCTGTCTGCCTCAGTCTCCTCATCTGTAAAAAGGAGGAAACAACAGCTCCGTGTTCCCAGAATTGTGGTGAAGATCAAACAAAATAATAATAGGAAAGCATCTGGCATGGTACTTGGCACATAGTAGGTGCTATATAAATGCCACCTCTTTTATGTCCATTGACCACTTCAAGATAAAAATATGAAAAATATTAAATATAGTTTTTATATTGTCTAATTGCTATCACAAAGGTACCCCCACACTAGTCAGTTCCTCCCACCAGATACATCCAACATGAGAGCCAAAGCCTGGTGGTCCAGCCTGATTCCCAGATCTCATGGCAGCTGAGAGCCAGGGTCTGGCTGGTCCACAACTTCCCAAGAACCACCTCGATTTGACAGGGCCCATCACAGCTGGGCATAAGAATACATTTGCTCATAATAAGCTACCACTTCGCCACCTAATGAATTCTCCTAATTAACTTTATTACTCTGCCTATGGAGCCCTGATGAGAATTCTTTATAAAAAGCAATATGGCGCTAAAACCGCAGACTTGGAGTTGGGGGATATGGGTTTGAATCTCACCTGCTGCACTAGCTGGGTAAGAGTTAGCCTTTCACAGCCTGTGTGCTCAGATGTCAAATAGGGATAAACATACTTAATGCTGCCCAACTCCCAGGGCTGTGGAGAGGAAAACAATGTATAAATATTAAAACCATCCTCATCCGGATCCAAGAAGCTCTCATTTAGGTCCATGTCAGCGAAGGCCCTCCTGACCCCACTGCCATTTTCAGACAGTGATAGAGGGGGTGTTGTCCAGCACGGGGCACGCTGGACAGTAGCTGAACTCCCTTCCAACCTGGAGATCCTTGGATTTACAGTTTATACTTATCCCACTCCTAGAGCAGCGGCCTTGGCGGGGTTCAGACATCTTAAAAATAGTCTAGTAAACAGAAGAGCCCTGGATTTAGAGCCAGGAAATGGGTTCAAGCCTCTCCCCAGACACGTACTCTCTGTGTGATGCTTCCCAAGCCTGTTAGCTTTCCTAGACTTTTTCTCCTCTGTAAAAAAAAAAAAATGGAGGGCTGGCCTCACTGATACCCAAGGTGCCTCCTGCTCTCATGCTCTCAGTGGACAATCCCAGGATCCAAAGGGATATTCGACCTTGTTCCCTAAGCACTTCTTGTGGACCTACTATGAGCCCTGCACTTTATTCACAGCTAGGAACAATAATAAAAGGATAAACCTCCAGAACCTGGTTATAGAGACAGGGCTTGTACATCTAAAAAATAGACAACCAGATTATGACATTGTCATCCCCTCCATTCCCAATGCGAGGTGAAGTCTCAGCACTTATGAGGCAAGTATGATTCCTCTCAGCTCACTCTGAGAATCATTCCTTCCTTCAGGGCTCAACTTAGGCACCACTTTATATCTGAAGCCTTTCCTCACCCCCATTAATCACTGTTGAGTCATTTTCAGTCATTCAACTCTCCATGACACCATTTGGGGTTTTCTTGGCAAAGAAACTGGGGTGGTTGGACATTTGCTTCTCCAGTTCATTGCACAGATGAGGAAACTGAGGCAAACAGGGTGAAGTGACCTGCCCAGGGTCATACAGTTAGTAACTGTCTGTGCCTGGATTTGAACTAAGGAAGAGGAGTTTTCCTGACTCCAGTCCCTTCACTCTATCCACTGTGCCCCCCTTTTCTCTTTCCTAACAAGGATTTCCAATCCTTCCATCCCAGAGTATTCTCCCATCCATCACCCTTGCTCTGGCTATACTCTCCTCTCTTCCCAATTTCAACCATTTAGGGAACTCATTTAGCTCTGCAATATCTATCCCATATTCTTGAATTCCTTGCCCTTCTGACCTCTCAAAATTTTGGCCCCAGGTTACTCCCACCACCCATCTCTTCCATTAAACAGTATTGAAGGAAGTTATGCAAACCCAGGTAACTGGACACACTAAAAATATAAATAATCTCAACTGGGCTCTCACTATAGCAAGGCAATTCTTTTGCTCCTTCCTAACAAATTCTCTGAGGCAACCCAGTGGTACAGCGAATAGAGCACAAGATCTAGAGTCAGGAAGACATCTTCCTGAGGTCAAATCCAGCCTCATACACAGACGAGCTATGTGACCCTGGAGAAGTCACTTAACCCTATTGCCTCAGTTTCCTCTACTACAGAATGAGCTGGAGAAGGAAATGGCAAACCACTCCAATATCTCTGCCAAGAAAACTCCAAATGGGGCCATGGAGAGTTGGATGTTACTAAAAACAAATCAACAACAGCAAGAGAGAACACATTCTCTATCCCTCTCACAACAGCTGTTCCAAGATTCTCATCTCTCCTCAAATCTCCCATAGTTCTTCCTTTCCTACCTTCTCAGATCTAAGATCTCTGGCCTCATATTTTATGAAGAGAAATTAAAGTAATTTGCCATGAGTTCCTCCTCTCCATTGAATCCAATATCCAGTTAGTTGACTAATGTTGTCATTTCTATCTCCCCAACATTTATCACATTTATACACCCCCTTCTCTCTATTCACATGGCTACTGCCCTCTCACAATACTCTCTTGATTCCACTCTACCCTTCACACAGCAGCCAAAGTGATTTTTCCAAAAGCACAGTTCTGATCATATCATATCCTACTCAATAAACTCCTTTGGCTCCCTACCACCCCTAGGATAAAATATAAGTTACGCTGGTGAGCATTAAAACTCTTCTCGATATGACCCCTTCTTACCTGTCAGTCTTCTTATGTATCACTCTTCTCCACTTATTCACTTATCAACTGGCCTATAAATTGTTCCCTGCTGATGACACTCCATCACCTCCCTCCATGCCTTTGTCTTGTCTGTCTCCCATGCCTGGAATTCATATGAAGGCATCTATGCCTCTGAGAACTCTGATTCCCCTTCAAGACTCAGCTCAAGTGCCCCCTTCTCCAGAAAGCCTTCCCCAATGCCCCAGCAAATAGTGCCCTCTTCCCCCAAACTACCTTGTTTTCATGGTGCCTAGATTCTGTGTTTATTCATGAGAGAAATGATTATTTCTCTCTTGTATTTAGTAACTTATCATTGAATTAGGACCAATGAATCCCTCTAGGTCCTCAAGTGTGGTCCTTTAACTGAGTCCAAATTTTACAGAACAAATCCATAAAAGGATTTCATAAAAGAAGGGGATTTGTTTTGTGAAGTTTGGATTCAGTCAAAGGGCCGCACTTGAGAAATTAGAGGGCCATGTGTGGCCTTGAGGTCACAAGTACCCCACCTCTACTCAAGATCCTCATTGTAATATAACCCACCTTTCATTGTAATATTCATTCTCTCATTAATTGTTAACCAGTCCGAGCTGATTGCCACCCTCAGGAACATCCAGTCTTCCAAGGCCATATAAACTGTAAGCCCACTGCCATGGGGGGTCTTTGGCATTCAAGAGTGCTACGTTGACCAATTTTATTAATAACATGTTAGCATTATTAATAAAATGACTAATATCCAGAAACTACGCCTCCTGAACATTTTAAATGTCATATTCACACACAGAGAGGAATCCATTGTCAAGGTGACTGCTTATAAATATTTCCCTCTCCTGAGCATCTAGGTGGCACGGTGGGAAATGCCAGACTTAGCATCAAGACCCAAGTCCAAATCTTGACCAACATTTACCAGCCAAGCAAATCACTTCACCTCAGTTCCCTTATTAGGAAAATGGGCACAACTGAACTATATTATCTCTCTCATGGGGTGGTGATAAGGGTCAAACAAGGGGAGTGAGTAGTGATTTGCTAACCTTAAAGCATTATGTGAATATCGGTTATTGGCATTGTTATTAATAATAATAACAGTAAGTACAACAGCCATGACCTCCTCAGCACAAGGACTTAACACTTGCTGAGTCCAGCAGCCCCAGAGCAAAGCTAGTCACCTACCCCTGCATGCCGGCCCCTTCTCCCAGCCTTCTCCTGGGGCCAGCTCCCCATTCAGTTCTCTGAAGTCTATCAGCAGTCCAGAAACCTTATCTGCGTCTGCCCTTGGCCCAGCACTGATCTCATTAGGAGCTGCTGACCTATTTAACCAAGCCATTTGTTTACTGGCAGAATTAAGCCACAGTTCAGGCTCCTTTCCCCCCAGATGGATTCTCAGGGTTACCTTACTCCATCTGAAAGAGGAGAGACATCCTCCTCCTCCCCCCACTCCAATTTGGCTTTTCTGCTACTTTTTAAGAACCTGGAAAAGAAGTTAGAAAGTGAAACTTTTGAGCAGTAGATTAGGGGATCTCACTAAAATCAGAACAAGGGATCATAGTGAGAACCAGAAGGGGTGTTCCAGGTGTGGGAAGAAGCCACACACCTTCAGAAAGGTGGGAACTGGAATGTCAGGTAAAGGGGACAGCAAAGAGGTCAACTGGGGTAAAAGGTAGAAGGGGCATGATGGGAAACTGGTCTGGAAGCCTGGGCTGGGGCCAGATGGTGGAGGGCTTGGAATGTCAGACAGAGGACTTTGTATTTCATCCTTGAGGCAAGCGAGAAGATGAAATGCTGAGTCATTCCGAGGATGAGAATCACGTGTTCCTGATTATCAAAAACTGAAAACCGAAATTTGGGAAGAGCCATCTGGAAATATACAATTAGAGTTATAAAATGAATCATCCCATGTGTCCGAGCTATCCCCCTGCCACGACTATGCCCTAAGGAGGTCATTAAAAAGAGGAGCAGATTGGGCATGGGGGAGGGAACCATGAGAGAAGAACTGGCCAGTCTACAAATATTTAGAGTGGCTTTATCTGCAATGATGCAGAAATGGAAACAACCAAATGTCCAGTGCTTGAGGAGGGCTGAAGGAGGATGGGTTTCATATGCCTTGATTGAGTAAACATCAATCGAGTCCCCCCTAATTAATCAATCAATCTTAGACTTTAGGCTAAGTATGAAAGGGTCTTCCAATTCTTGAAGGAGACTAAAGTTCAGATAGGTCAAGAAGACTTGACTACACCCTTAGAACCCTAAATCTAGACATTAGCAAGCTAAAGTGCTGGAATCATTTGAGAAGTTAGAGTAATTGTGACTTTCCTGAATATCCCAATGAAGGAAGTGCCTGGGATATGGAAGGTAGGAGTCAGGGGAGAGAGGCTTCGGCTTTGGCTCTGGTCAGGTCTCCTTCTCCCTATCTTTATCTTTTTTACCAAATTTTTTGGTAAAATTTCCAATTTTCCAATTTTCAAAGGGTCTGGAGGAACTTGGACCACCCATCTTCCTATCTATGACCTAGTCACATCCTCAGAACAGTTACCATCAATATCTACACTGGGAGCTCAGAACAGATGGTTGTGATTTCATCAGGCATAAAGGGAGTTTCTTGAGCATCCCACAAATGGGAGGAAAAGATTGAAGTAGTTCAGGAGTTGTGAGTTACGCCTTTGCCACATATGCTCCCCAAGCTTGAGTCCACTTTCCCCTGGACTCTATATGTACTTGTGGGAAAGTATCACAGGCTTCTGGGGAAAGATGTTTTGTACTGTTCCTACAGTATCCCCTTAGCAAACACCCCTTCCTATAAAGCATCTTAAGTATTGCTGACTAAGTGATTCTTAACTGACAGTCTTTAGGGAAGCATACCAGTGGGGGCTCAAGCAAATTGGCAATAGAGAAAGTCAACCCACTGTTCCTCTTCCCAGAACTTCATTGGGGGGAGCAGGGAGATGTAGCCAAGTCTGGGGACCCAATGAGCCAGTGGGATGGAGATAAAGACCCTCAGAACTTCCATGGGCTGCACATTAATAATTACCACAAGAAAGGGAGAGCTTTGGAAAGACAGAAAGTGATATGGAGCAAAAAAAAAAAGTAGAGTCAGAAAAGCTATAATGACATAATCATAACAATAATTGTAGTAGTCATAGTAGTTGTATACAATGTTTGTAAAGTGTTTTATTCTATTTGTGGCATTTGATACACACTATAGCCCTCTAGCACAGGTACTATTATTACCCCATTTTACAGCTGGGGACACTGAGGCTGAGAGACTTTAAGGGACTTGCCCAGGTTCACACAATTACTTGTATGTCAGAGTCAGGATTCAATACCAAATCATCCTGGAATTAAATACAATGCACTGTCCATTAGAACACATTGCCCCTATAAGCATAACTCACAGCTACACATGTATAGTGCTATAAAAAAAAAAAAGCACTGTATTTGGCCCCAGAAGCCCCGTGTAGCCCAGCAAATCACTTCATCTTTCTTAGCCTGAGTCACACCATCCATTCAAAAGGAAGGATGATGTGTAGGGCCTCCTTCGTAGCCTCCTTATAAAGCCCCCAAAAGCCATTGAGCTGACAAGTACCACACTGGAAATAAGTCACAAGTCTGCCAAGTACACAGACACAAAGGACAGCAATAAAGTTCCAATAAAATAGTTTGGTTCTTAGGAGTTGGCGTGCCATCTTCCTTTTCAGCAAACTATAAATAGCCAGAGTTTATAGTTTTATGTGGGATTCATCCCTTCATTCACCATTTGTTTGCTAGGGCAGTTAGGTAGACAGTTAGGTGCTAGACCTGGGGACAGGCAGACCTGAATTCAAATCTGAATTCAGACCCTTACAAGCTTGTGACCTTGGGCAAGTCACTTAACCTCTGTTTGCCTCTGTTTCCTCATTTGTAATATAGGGATAATAATAGCACCTACCTCCTGGGGTTATTGTGAGAATAAAATGAGATGATAATTTTAAAGCTCTTAGCTCAGTGTCTGAGAATCTGGCACATAGTAAGCACTATATAAACGTTACCTATCATTATTTTATTTTATTTTATTTTTTGCTTTTGGGAGAGGGGAGGGCAAGGCAATTGGGGTTAAGTGACTTGCTCAAGGTCACACAGCTAGTAAGAGTTAAGTGCCTGAGGCTGGATTTGAACTCAGGGCCTCCTAACTCCAGGGCTGATGCTCTATTCACTGAGCCATATAGCTGCCCCTATCATTAATATTATTATATCATAACCACTGTCACTATTTAGTGAGAGAAATAACAAGCGTGGTTCTTGGCACAATCCTAGGCCTCCCTCAGCTCCCCTTCCTGATCCTGGCCCCTGCTACCCACCCACCAGAACCACAACCTGCCACAAAAATACTTTGTATTTACTTGTTAGATACTTTGTATCTATTGCCTCAGCTAGAATGTGAGCCCTTTGAAGGAAGGCACAGTTTCCTTTTTGTCTTTGTAAACTTTGCACCAAGCACAGTTTGTGGCATACAGTAGGTCCTCAGGAAATACATTGTTGCTGTTGTTGTTTTGGGGTGGGGGTGGTTAGTGCTGCTAATACTAGCAAGCCCGTAATTAAACACTTAATAACTTCTTGTTGGAAAGAATTGGACTTAACCAATAAGTGAGTACTTACAACACCTGGGCAGGGGGGTGGGAGGAATACAGATACAAAGATTGAAACAAGGCCTATCTGTGTTCCACGACCATAAATTTGTCATAGGAGACAGTGCATAAAAGGTATCAAGAGAAGGAAAACAATGTAATGGCGGCAGAAGAGCGGGTCCTAGCCGCTGGGGACATTAAGAACTGCATTAAGTTCATTACAAAATTATTTTATAATAAATGAATAAATTCCCTGGAGTTTTCCTCACACTGGACCATACAGCAAAGCTCTGGATGCTGGACAGCTACAGACAAAGACATCTAGATGAGGTATCTGAACTCAGAAGCAGAGGGGGCCAGTGGCCCATCTTGCCAGCAATCAGGGACATTACGGAAATCACACACTCGTTATTCCAAAGAGCTCTGGTCCTCCATGTCAAGAACACTGTCAGGCACAAGACAGGCTGGTATTGTCGTTGGGGCGGCTATTTCTCGAAAGACACAGCAGAAGGTTCTTTGTGTGAGTGAAACCCAAACCTGCCTCAGAAAACATTTCTGTCCATTCACAACTTATCAAGGCCCATCAAGAACAGATCATCCAGTGTGCCCTTCCTTACTTAATTAAACTGTCAGAATGTGCTTGAGAGACAAATGGCAAGGAGCATGTCCAAGGCTGCTCTGCAAATGCACTGGAAATGACTGGGGGAACCAGAACCTAGCAGAGCTGGGCAAGACAGACCAGGGGAGAGTGGATGGCCTGGGCCACTCCTTCCCCCAGCTCCTCACTCACCCTGGGGTTCAAAGGATCATGTTCAGACTCCCCATTAGGCCTGTTACTGAAGGTACGGAAGGCACAATTGTAATCAATATGTGCTGCCTCAACAGACCAATCTGTGTTATTTTAAAATAAATCCTTTAGGTTCTATTTTGAAACCATTTTATAAATGAAATATGAGTTAATTTTATTTTTACTTTTTTATTTACTTTATTTTATATTTTACTTATTTTTATTTTATTTTACAAGATTATATATGTATGTATATTTGTATAGTGTATATATAATATGTATATAGCCCCATTAATAATCTTTCTAATAAATTAGAATTTAAACCCTAAAGCATCCCATTGAACTAAAGCACACCTCTCCCAAAGTACCATCTGATACTCACAATGTATAAGCACCAGACTAGGAACAGTGAGCTTGATTCTGTCTTAGTTTGGTTTGATCCAATGTCTGGGATGGGACATTCATCCTCAGACAAATGGTTTCAAATCCACATGTGAACAGACATCCCTTTAATTTGGCATGAGTTGAGAAGACATTGCAAAGTTTTTCATGCTTTCTGAAATGGAATTCAATACACCTGAGGCAGCTACTAGCATTTATTAAGCACCAATTATGTGCCAGGCACTCTTCTAGGCACAAAGGATACAAGTACAAAAAAATAAAGCAATCCCTACTCTCAAGGAGTTCGTGTATAAAAAATCTATATAGGATAAATATTACAAAATATTGATTATTCTTATTAATGTAGCATTGTTAATATTGCTGGCAATACCATAGAATCAGTGTTCTAATATAGAATAAATACAAGATAGCTAAATATCAAGTCATTTAGGGAGATGAGGAAAAGCTTTCTGTTGAAGGTGCTGCTTGAGCAGAGTTTTAGAAGAAGAGAGATTCCCAAAGGCAGAAGCGAGGAGCATGTGCGTCCCAGGAACAGAAGGCAGCCAGTGAAGGGTCATGGACTCAGGACACGAAGTGCTCCGTGGCGCCTCTGCTGTTCTCCAGAGCCTCCAGAAGTCCCTGGCAAGGGCTCAGCCATCACCTAGGACACTTTTCTCCCTAGGCTGGGATTTAATTCATCTGGCCCTAGTGGCTTGAAACCAGGTGAAAGCAGATAAAAGCTGCTTGTTACCTGACTCAGGTCACAGATTTAGAACTGAATAGGGCCTTAAAGGCAGTCTAATTGCACAGGATGGCAGGTTATAGAGCCAGAGGTAAAAGGAAACCTGGAGAGCATCTCAGCCAAACCCTTCATTTCACAAATGAAAACCAGCAAGGTGAAGCCTCTGCTTGAGGACATCCAGGCTGTAACCATCGGAGAGTTTGGAACTGACTCCAAAACTAAGGTCCTTTCCGACTGCAACGTGCCGTCTTCAACCCCTTCATTTTCTATGAGAGAGGACTAGGTCAAAGAGACATTAATTGGCTGGTCCGGTCTACACAGACAATAAGTAGTTAAGTCAAGATTAGAACACAGGACCTCTGACTGCAAACCCAAGTCACTACTTATCTCCTGGGTTCTTTTTTATTCTGTGATCTAGGAAGAGGCATTACAGCTCATTAAAACCAGTCTGCCCCTGAAGAATACTTCACTTTCAATAGACAATGAATTACATAATAAATCAACAAAACAACATTTAATAAGTACCCACTCTATGCCATGTAGTGTATTAACCCATGAAGGTGGTGGGGCTAAGGAGAAAAGGGAGACTCCAAGATGGAAGGCGAGAGAGGGTTAAGGGTATGAATAGAATGAGTTGTCTGCCTTACCTGGCCCCTCCATCAACTAAGTTTGGGAGAAGTCCAATGTACTTCTCTTCCTAACCAGGGAGATAAATCCATTCTAATGCCAGAATCTTAGACTTCTTAAGTTTCTCTCCTCTCCAGCCCTTCCTCCACACATTTACCCCACTGCTATTCCTAAAGTCCATTTCTGACCCTAATGGCAGAACTATTGTTTTAAAAACAACTTTAAGCAACTAAGGCATTTAAACTACTATAAATGTCCAAATTAACTACAAAGGACACATGAAGAAAGATGGTATCTGTATCCAGAGAAAGAACTGATAAATAGAATAATTTTACACACACACACACACACACACACACACACACACACACCCCTATATTTGTGTCTAATGGTACTATCTCTAGGGTGGGGGTGGGGAGAGAAGAAAAAAAAGAAAAAAAGAAATTTACATAATACCTGTATTATATGTTTAAAAGGAATAGCAACTTCTGCATAATGGATTTGCAGTTTCATGTGCAATCATCTATGTTAAGGAAATGCTTATTTTATTTCATAAATTAAAAAATAAAATAAAGGGGAGGAAAACAAAATAAAATAATTACAGTTGCCAGGAACACCCCGGGTCACCAGGACAAATCAGCAGCTTCCTTGGAACTGACAAGACAATAGTATAATAAGTTCATAAGAGATTCTAAGCCTTGCACTAGAAACTGCAATTCCGTATTGCACATGCATGTGCACGCACACACGCGCACACACACACACACACACACACACACACACACACACACCAGTTAATGTAAAGCTCAAAAGATCCAATAAAGAAGCCAAGAGAAACCAAGGTCATGTTCATGACCTTAGGCACGTCCACTCTCAAGTCCTGCTTTTGTCCTCTATCAAGTGCAGGATTTGAGCCATGTGACCTCTGAGATCTCTTGCTGTGCCCCATCCTATGATGCTGTATTTCTACTTGGGATTCTTTGATGCCCTGATCACAAGTAGGTGGATTCAGGAAGGCATGACTGATACTTCCAAAGCCCAACCTGAGCCCTGTGGGTCCATGGAAAGAGCTTAGAAGCTACTCCCCTCAAGCACACAGAACTTGAGTCTCTAAGGTTCACTCTCTACACACACTAAGCAAACTCTTAAAAGGACTTTTATGACAAACAGAAAACTTTCCAATACCTTCAGTGGAATGGAAGTAAACACATACTGTGCTAAGTGAAATGGCAAATAAAATTCCTGATCTCATTTCTTCCTCCTAATTACAGGACAATGGCTCCTTTTTGTCAGAGCAAACTACCTGGAGGCTGATAAGTCAGACTTGCAGGAGAGCATCTTGGCCCAGCTCAGCTTGGGTTACCATGGTGACCTGCACTGGTGGAGTTCGGTTTAATGAAAGGTATTATCCATGGAAAATACAATTGGCTGAGCCTTGGTAATTGCAGGGGGGAAGGGAGAAGGAAAGAAAGAAAGATGTCATCAAGAGGAGCATTCAGATCCAGGGCTCAGAATAGGAACTTCCAAAGGCTGGAGAAGGTGGAGAAGATGGAGCCCTCCGGAGTCACCGAACCCCAGGCAGCTGCCCATGACCCTCCCAGCCAAGGGCGCTCTCTGGGGAGGCGGGTTCTGTGACCGGCACTCTGCTACGAGGCACTGAGGATGATGTCTTAGCAGATCGGGGCTGAAAAGTGACTGAGAAGCAGTACCATCAAGCATTCCCTAGATGACTCTGCAGCCCAAAGACTCCAAATTGAATTAAGCTGAGTAAACTGTGAAAGCCAGATGTCCCCAGCAAAGCTGAGAGCCTTGTTTAAACTCCATGAGTTTTCAGAAAACTGCGGCTCTGTTTGTGCTTGAGCAGCACGCACCATCTGCCTTGTGTCCTCAAAGACTAGTCTCCCCAGGAAGGTTCTGTGATCAGTAGCTCTGCTCTTAGTGGCACAGGGAATCTGGAGTCACAGGCAGAGTTCAAATCTCAGCTCTGGGTGACCTTGGCTAAGTCACTTAGAGTTTTGAAGTGTAAGGTTCCTTGCCTATAAAATGAAAGGGCTAGACCAGAGGAGGTAGTATGTTCTAGTGGATGGAGCATTGGACCTGCAGTCAGGAAGACCCAGGTTCAAATCCTGCCTCAGGGTTTTACTAGCTGGGTGACCCTGAAAAACCACTTCCTCTCTCTGTGACTCAGTTTCTCCATCTGTAAAATGAAGGATCTGGACTCAGAGGCACCTCATGGTCCCTTCCAGCTCAGCCCATGACCCTACATTTTTGAGACCAACATGGCTCAGTGAGGCAACAGTCTACATGGCAGGGAGAGTATAAGATAAAGGTCACTTCCAGATTGAAGAGGGCCTTGAATCCATCCAAGTTTCACTGGATGCCAATAGGTACTGGCTAAATAACTCCAAGCAGAGGAATGATGTGACTCTCCCCCATACACATGGGAAAGAAGAGTCAGACACTGGGAAGGACAGATTAGGTAGTGAGGAAGAAAGTCTGGCCAGGAAGGACCGAGCCACAGCTGATGATTGTGCAAAGAAAGAAAAGTAGATGAATGGGAGAGAGGACATGGAGGGGTGGTGACCAGATGGGCAACTTGGAAGAGGAGTCAGCTCAGACAAAATGAACAAGGGGCCACAGACTTTAAGACTTAGAGAAAGCTATGTATGCTTATGCTGAAGTGGCTGTGTGGGGCAATGGGAAGTACAGCCCACTGGGAGTCAGGAGATCTAGGTAACAGTTCTGACACCAACTCAATGGGTGACTGGCCCCATCCCATGGGAGCCATAAACTCCCTGTGGAGGGCAGAGCTCATTTTTCATTTCCCCCTTCACATTCCCAGTACCCAGTTCAGTGCTGAGCTCACAGCAGGGACTTAGTAAATGTTTGTTGAATCGAATTAAGTTGAAATCAATTGATATGTTGAATTGGAGGTGCCAGATGCCACACGGCAGTGAATAGGGCACAGCCTTGGAGTCAGAAAGACTCTGGCTGAAATCTCACCTCAGATATTCATTATCTGAGTGACCCTGGGCAAATCACTGAGCTCTGCTGCTTCCCCTGCCCTGGACCTCAGGACCCTCTTCTGTAAAATGAGAGGAAAGAAGGAAGGGAGGAGGAAGGAAACAAGCATTTATTAAGTGCCTATTACGTGCCAGGCACTATGATAAGTGCTTTACAAATATCATCTCATTTGATCCTCACAAAAATCCTAGGAGGGAGGTCAAATATGGTCCCATTTTACAGTTGAGGAAACTGAGGCAGACAGAAGTTAGGTGCCTTATCCAGGGTCACATAGTTAGGAAGTGTCTGAGGTCAGATTTGAACTCAGGACTTCCTAACTCTGGGTCCTATGCTCTATTCACTGTTCTGCCTAGCTTAAGAACTGTTGATAACTCAGAAGAATATGTTATAGGGCAGAACAAAGAGCAGTAAGTAGAAGATGGAGAGGGGAAATTTCATCTTGATTCCAAGAAAGCTTTCTTATTGTTTCAACTGCTCCAAAGTGGAATGTGCAACCTTGGGAAGCTGGATGTCCACTGATCAGGTACATCAGAGGGAACAGGACTAAGATGACTAATCCAGGCCCTTCTAGCACTGAGATCTGTGATTCTCCTCCTGAGATCAAGAGCTCTCCAAAGTGCTACATCGACATAGAGGTCATTCCCAACTGGGGGTGAGAAGTGGAACCGGCTCAGTCAGTCAACAAGCATCGATGAAGAGCTTACCAGGGCCAGTGACTGTGCTGAGTGCCAGGGACACAAAGGAAGACAAAAACAATCCCTGCCCTCAAGGAGCTTACAGTCTAATGGGAAGCAGTGAAGTTTTCATGAAAGTCAGGCAACTCTACATTGCCAAATTCTACACACACACACACACACACACACACACACACACACACACACACACACACACATGCTTTTTTTTTAGTCCCTGGTCCCAAGTGCTGACACCAATAAGAACGATGGCAAATGCAGTCAGGAGTGTTCCCTTGAGTTCTCTGACATTTTGGCTGGACATCCCAGTATCATTTTCATATACTCCACACATCCACAATCATTAAACAAGGCTATTCCATATGGTACCACAGACCTTTGCAAATGCTTCTCAAGAAGGAAAACACTTTTGGTGGAAATAGACAATAAACAAAGGATTGTAGCAGAGGAAGATTTGACACAGTAAGAGGCTCTAAGCTCAAAAGGCAGCAAAGCATCATGAGCCAAAGTCAACATTCCCGGGTCCCAGTCAGCTGCTGCTGCCCACTTTCTCTCCTTCCTTCCCTTTGGACCTAACTGCTGTTCCTGACTAATCATTAGTACAAAAGAAGATTCATCAGAGCAGCCACCCACACTGCGAGTAGGAAAATGAAAATTACGGGAGAGTGGGCTGGCGGATTTTGTTCTGAAAATTAAGGGATGTTACTGTACATTCCATCACTGCTCCAACCCAAATCAAAGTCTGTCATCACTACTTCCAATTCAACATAGAATCAAAGAAACTGAATAATGGAAATGACCTCAGCCACTGTGCAAAAGGGATTCCCCAGCATGACACATGCCACCTCTGCCTGAAGACCTTCAAGGGGTGCTACCACCTTTTTGAGGCAGCCTGTTCCACTTTAGGACACCTCTAATAGTTAGGGGTTTTTTGTGATATCCAGTCTAAATTTGTCTCTTTGCAATAATTTACTACCCACTGCCCCTAGTTTTATACTCAGGACACAATCAGAGAAAGTCTAATCTATCCACCTTGTCTTCTCTAGACTAAAGATACCTAGTTTCTTCAACAGACTTCATATGTCACAAATTCAGAGCCCTTTATAAGTCCTGAATGATATCCTCTGGTCACTCTCTATCTTATCAATGTCCTTATTAATCTGTGCTGCCCAAATAGAGATAAGGACTGAACCTGTGGTTTTCTTGGCATAGCTAACTCCCAGGAGAGAAAGTATCTTACACAAGTATAGGTCAGCACCTTCTCTGCAACTTGTACCCTTAGAAAGGTACCTAGGGCAACTGAGGGAGTGTAAGTGACTTACCCAAAGTCACACAGCCAATATGTGGAAGAAGTAGGACTTGAGACCAGGTCTTCCTGGCTCTTTGACCCAATTGCTACTCACTATAGCACACTGCCCAGAATTAAAAACAATATTCCAAATGAGGTCTAACAAACTCAGAGTTCAGTGGGCATCTACTTTCACTTCCCTATTCCTGAAAGTCATGCATTTCTTGATGCAGCCCAAGATAGCACTGGCATTGTTAGCTACTGTATCACACAACTAACTCATTAAGATTGCTTGCAATTGGGGCAGTTAGGTGGCACAGTGAGCAGAGCACCAGCCCTAGAGTCAGGAGGACCTGAGTTCAAATCCAGGTTCAGACACTTGACACATTTAATAGCTGTGTGATCTTGTGCAAATCACTTAAACTCATTTGCCTTGCCTTCCCCCCTCCCCCCGCAAAAAAAAAAGATTGCTTGCAATCCACTGAGACCCCTGGCTCTTCTTGTCAATGTGTCCAAAAGACAGCTGATCATCTTTCCCACCAGAGGCCTGCTTCTCCAAATCATTGGTCTTGAAGTCAACAGAGACTTGGGTTTGTGAATTCAACAAACACTTCATAAGATCCTATATCTACAGTGGAAGGGACCTTGGAAGTCATCCAGTCCAACATCCTTCTCCTAGAAATAAAGAAACTCAGGTCCAGGTACATTGTGCCCAAGGTCACAGAGGTAGCAAATGTCAGAGCCAGGATTTGAATCCAAAACTCTTACTCAATCCCTCCTCTTTTCAACTATCCCCTGCAATCTTTCTCCATTCATTAGCTATGTAGCTATGAGCAAAGTATTGACCATCTCTGTATCTCAGGTTCTTCACTTGTAGGATAGGAAGAATAACCCTCCCAGGGTTGTTGTAAGGATAAAATGAGATGATATTTGTAAATCACTTAGCACAGCACCTGGAACATAGTAGGCGCCTAATAAGTGCTTGTTTCCTTCCTTCCTAAAGTGCTAGTGTGACGATGATGATGATGATGATGATGATGATGACAACGACGACGTGCTAAACTCGGTCATTTCTATGGTGCTGAAAGAATGCCACTGCTATCAGAAATGGAACAAATTTGAAAATGGAACAATCTTTCATGATTATATTTTAAATTTCTACACCCTCTAAATTTCAGTGTCTTGGGTCAAAGTCTCAAGTCACTTCACCCTAGTTACAACTCTGATGACAGGGGCCCTTGTAATACAGACCTCAGAGTAGTAGCTGATGAAATCATGGGAAAACTCTTCCTAAACATCAAAGCACTATCAAGGAATGAGCTAGAATTCCTCTTCTCCCCAAGTTTCCATCGGGCCTAAGTAAATGTCAAGGCCACCTTTTCTTCAATAAATTTATTAACTGAATAAGCTGTAAGACTCTTTGTGACCAATCCTTACTGAAAGAAGAATAGAAGACTCCCTGGAAGACTGTGAAATAGGCCAGCCCTCTATGTCTAGCCCTCTTACTCACTCTTAGGAAACATCCACTTCCCACAAGAGCTTGCTTGTTCCCAGAATGGGTGATTTCCAGAGACTTGTCAACTTGTTTCTCTTGCTAATGAGCAGCCACCTTCTGGCTGAGTCCCTCTTCAGTACCTGGGATGAGGAGAGCTCCTCTTCTTTTTAGACCTTACTCAGGAAACAGAATTTAACCAATTCCGTTACAAACCCAGGAACAGAACTGATACCCGTCAACATATGAGGCTCTGAGGAAGGAAGCATTACTGGTATTAACTTTTGGTTTAGCATTTCATCCCTCAAGGCAATCTTTGTGCCCAACATGAGCCTTTTGTTAAAGCCGAGAAGACAGCTTCCAAGTGACCCTGCACAAAAGGGTTTTAAGGACTCCTTTGTTTGGAGGACACCATTAAAATGTAAGTGCTTTGGAGGGCAAGGACTGTTTTTTTTTTTACATTTGTTTCTATCTCCGGTGCTTACCATGATTGTTAGCCCTTAAAAATTGCTAACTGACCGACTAATGGTTTGTCAAGTATCTGTGTTGTATGATCCACTGTTGTTATTTTCCATCATACCAAGAAAATGTTCTTCCAAAGCAACAAAGTGTCAACAAGGCACAGTGATTAGAGCGCCAGCCTTCAGCCAGCCAGGAAGAATCAGGTTCGAGTCCCATCTATGACATAACCTGGTTATGTGACCCTGGACAACTTACTTAATTTCTCAGTGCCCTCAGCTAACTCTCTAAGATCAAAGTTTGCAAAGGAGTTGTCCAACCTTCACTGGTGGAGGAAGTTTCTACTTCAAATTTTCCCTAAACCAAAGAAATTTCAAATCCAGCCCCCCCCCCAAAAAAAAAACCAATAAAAAACAGTAATGATAATAGTTGCTATTCATCCAATAGTTTGTTTGTGGAATTCTTTACAGACATTATCTCATCTGATCCATACAACAACCCCCTAAGGTAAGTAAGTACTATCATGATCCCCATTTTCCAGATAAGGACTCTGAGGTTAAGAGATTAAGTGACTGTGGACACATAATTTCAGAGGCAGGATTCAAACCCACATCTTCCTGACTTCAGATCTACCACATCTCTGAAAAACAAGAGAATCCAACAATCTGGGAAAGGCGGGGACATCCATCTATTAGAAGGAAGTCAAATTAGTAGTGGGAGCCTCTAAAAAAAAAAATCATGTTTCTAACTTAGACATCTCCTATATGATAGCAACTCACAATAAGATTTGGTCCCTTAAAAATATTAATTCTGTATTGCTTTTTGAAAGAAATTCAAAGGGCGGCTAGGTGGTACAGTGAGTAGAGCACCAGCTTTGGAGTCAGGAGGACCTGGGTTCGAATCCAGCCTCAGACAGTTAACACAAAAAATAGCTGTGTGACCTTGGGCAAGTCACTTAACCCCAATTGCCCTCCAAAAAGTGAAAGAAAGAAAGAAAGAAAGAAAGAAAGAAAGAAAGAAAGAAAGAAAGAAAGAAAGAAAGAAAGAAAGAGAGAGAGAAAGAAAGAAAGAATCCATCAGGGCAGCTAGGTGGTACAGTGAATAAAGCTGGAATTAGGAGGACCTGACTTCAAATCCAATCTCAGACATTTAACACTTACTAGCTGTGTGACCTTGGGCAAGTCACTTAGCCCCAATTGTTCTACCTTCCCCTCTCCAAAAAGAAAAAAAAAAGAAATTCATAAAAACAAGGCATTAAAAAATTACTAAACTATTTCTTTAACAAGGCATTTTGGAGAACATTTTCAGCTGACCCTTTAACACAGTGGTCTCACTGGAGTTAGCTAAACAGAGAAGCAGAAGGGGGCAGTTTGGCTTCCAATCTCATTT
Source organism: Gymnobelideus leadbeateri (assembly GCA_011680675.1). Lineage (NCBI taxonomy): Eukaryota > Metazoa > Chordata > Mammalia > Diprotodontia > Petauridae > Gymnobelideus > Gymnobelideus leadbeateri. The sequence continues at coordinate 71,807 of WOXC01009517.1, read as the reverse complement.
CTGACCCTACTGTTATGACGCTAGGCAAGTTTACCCTCTGTGTGCCTCTAGCAAAATCCTATGATGGATCTACCAACTTATGGATAGGCTGCCAATCACCACCAGTAGAGGGAAGTTCCATACTTGAAATTCCCCATAGAGGGGATATAACAGTGCCCTTGTGTATCTCCCAAAGGCAAACCAGGTGTCAGAGTGGGTAGAATACTGAATTTGGAGTGAGGAAGACCTGAGTTCAAATCTGGCTTCAAATGCTTAATAGCTATGGGACTCTAGGCAAGGCACTTAACCCTGTTTGCCTCAGTTTCCTTATCTGTAAAATGAGCTGGAAAAGGACATGGCAAAGCACTCCAGTATCTTTGCCAAGAAAACCCCAAATGGAGTCATGAAGCAGTAGGCCTGACTGAAACAACTAAACAACATTCTGGAAGTTCAGAGGGAGGCAACAGCTATACTTTGCCTAAATTTCAGGAAGGCCTTTGATAAAATATTTTATTCTATTCTTATAGAAAAGATGAAGGGATGTGGGCTAATACAATTAGGGTTTGGGAAACTGATTTTAAATAGCCAGATTCAGCATCTATAGTTAATCATTTTTCTCTTCTGGGAAAAAGCTTGAATTTCTTTCCTCCTGCTTTTCATTGAATGGCTACGATCCTCTGCAATTTTCCAATGATGGCCAAAGAAGCAGTTCAGAATAGTCAATTGCCCCTAATTGCCAAGGTCTGGCTGGACACTGTCCTGCACCATGTGGCCTTACCCACTGGCACAGAAAGCAGTGAATGTGGGGGCCTCAGGAGCTCTCCAGCACACAGTGTTTCAGAAGAAACTGGCAGGGTGGGGAGATCTAGTCCAGCAGAGCCAGACACCAGAACCCACGCAGACCAATGGAAAATGAGAAGTTAAAATAATTCTTTAGGGGCGGCTAGGTGGCACAGTGAGTAAGAGAGCTGGCCTCGGCCTCAGAAAATGAGCACCCACACATAAATCATGACTAGCCGTGTAACCTTGAGCAAGTTACTTAACCCCAATTGCTTTAAAAATAATAATAATAATAATTCTTTATCTAGCTCAAAGCTTTTATTAAGCACCTACTGCATGCTAGGCACTGTGCTACGCACTTTACAAATATTCCTTTCACCAGTCAGTCGCAGCTGAGTCCTGGAGCTCATGCTAGTCTCTTTGTCACCCCTGATTTTGACCTGCTTCCATCTCAAACTAAGTTTCCTGCCTCTGCCAGGATCAGCTCCAAGGTTTCTTGGCTCAGGTCTTTGTCCTGGCATGCTTGCTCTGCTCTTTCTGAGCCCTGCCACTGCAGGAATTCTCCACTACAACCCCAAGCGCACCCACAACCCTCTGGGGAAGTTTCAATCAGCATCATGGATGCCATTCATTCAAGGTTCTTGACAACCTAACCTCTGCTCCGTCCTGTGGGGATTGGGGAAAGTGGCACATATTCGGCCCTCCAGCCCCTGCAAGAAGAAATTAAATGCAGTGAAGTGTTTTAAAATACAGGTATTATCCAAGTCATAAGCACCTAACTTGTCAATGTCCAATACATATTGATTGTACAATGGCCTTGGCTCCCCCCCATGTTGAGGTCACTAGTGTCAGCAAGGCCTATGGTGCCACCTGGTGTTCAGCACTGGGATCTCACCCAATGTCTTCCCCACCATCTCCTTTCTTTCAGCTCAGAGGGATTCTAAGGCTGCTCTATTCCTTTTTGATCATATTTCATTGCTCACAGATAAGTTTCATTCCCCCTTTCTCACACATAAGCCCCACATTTCCTCCTGTCTTCTCATTCTCACCTGTTTACCAAGAGAAGAATCTCAAATAGGTAATCCACTCTTTTGTTGCTGTCATTGTTCCATTCACAAGTATTGTTGAAGTCTTTAATATAACTAAGTGTATAGTGCTAAGTAGTCTACCTTTACCAAAGGAAACAAAAGCAAAAGGTTTTAAAATGGAACTAGATATTTCAATGTCAACCTATCTGACAGTATCAGAAATCTTCAAAATCTCCATAAATCTCCACTTCCACCTTTAACCTACTTTTATTAAACTCGTTTTTCTCCTGAAGCACAAGCTCTGAAGAATTTTTAAAATTATTTCTTGTTCAATTTCACTCCTTTCAGATTTTGCTTAGTTTCTGGTGTTATGGGTGTGTATTCCGATGCCCACAAAAGACTTAGGAGAAAGGTCTCTTACTGGCCAGCACGTTTAAGCAAATCCCCTAAGGCTGATTTTTGTAAGGTGGTGGACAAGAGTCACACAAAGTGAGAAAATGTGATAACTAAAGGGTCTTGAGTCCATATCATACAGGGCTTAGGAGAAGGAAATGCACCCCCAGCAATCTTGCAGCCAAGTTGTCTTCCTACTGGGGCTGTTTTGGCTAAGTCCTCCAAGCCATGCTTGCAGAGGCCATGCCCTGGGGGAACCAAGCCACTATTGCTTCAGTATTCCTGTCCAAGGACCGTGATTTCTTGACTGGCTGACTGACCCCAGACCTCTCCCCATGTCCCACACCAGCCAACTTCCTGCCATGCCACTACTAGGCAGAAACGTCTACAATCCTTGCTGGGGTCCCTGAGGCTGGCGCTTCCCTTGAGTACAAGAGTTCTGAGCTAAAATAGGCTAAACTGGTCCTATGTATAGACTAAGCCCAGCAGCAGCATGATGAGTCACTGAGAGTAGGAGGCCAGCAGGCTACCCAAGGCAGGGTGAACCCACCCAGGCTGGAAACAAAATGGGTCAAACCTCCCATGCAGAGTCAGTGCACGAGTGTCTGCTGTACTCCCAAGCTATGAGAGATAACGAGAGCCAGCCTCAATAACAATAATTGTGGTGTTGTTGCCATAATCCTCATTATCATAGCTTACAAAGTTGTTGTGAGGATCCAATGAAATGATAAATGTGAAATGTGTTAAGTCCCCTAAGGAGCTTTTACTATATAAACCTATCCAAACACTAGATATTCACAGTAATTCATAACCCACACCGTGAGAATTGGCAAGAACATAATTATAACCATACTGACACTGTAGGTTACATATTGTGATTTACACATCTCACTTATAATTAATAATAATTGTCATTAAATTAAGGTGTGTAATTCATTATAATTGATATAATTTTGTATCTGTGCAACTAATTGTACTTAGAATTTTAATTCATAACAAGAGCTACCATTTATATCACCCTTTAAGGTTTAAAAAGGGACTTATATACATCATCCTACTTGGTCTCTACAACAGGCAGAGGTAAGGATATCATTATCCTCATCTCTTTTTTGTTCTTAGTCGTTTTTCCATCATGTCTGATTATGCATGGCTCCATTTGGGGTTTTCTTGGCAAAGATATTGGAGTGGTTTGCCATTTCCTTCTCCAGTTCATTTTACATATGAGGAAACTGAGGCAAACAGGGTGAAGTGACTTACCCAGGGTCATATAGCTAGCAAGTATCTGAGACAGGTCTTGAACTTGGGTCTTTCTGACTCCAGACCCAGCATGCTACCTACTGCTGCCACCTCACAGTTGGTCTATGAGACCATGGATCCTCTGAAGCATTATAACAGAACTATTTTCTCCTCTTTTCATTCTAAATGTACCACACACATTTCAGCTACATTATGGGGTCCTACGAGCTCACCTGGTTCCCTATCCCCCAGCTGTGACCTTGGGCCTACAGGAAAATGTGCTTCAAGCTCCAGAAAATGTCCTTACTATGTAAGACTTCCTGAATCACAACTGACTCCTAGGCAGGGGACTGTCTAGATGTTAAACAGGGTCTCAGACTGGGCTGCGAAATGAATTCAGGGCACCTATAAAAGCGTCAAATTTTGTAAATCTTGCCTCAAAATGCACTAGAAACATCATGGACAAAAAAAATTCTCCTATGGGCAAAGCTTGAAGTGATGGTTTAGTGGTGACAGGTTCCCCCCACCTTGGCAGGTCATCAAGCAGAAGCAGCTGGTCAGTCACTTGTCAGATATGTCGAAGAGAAATCTACTGTCTTGCCTCATCCGTCCTGGACTCTCTGTTGCATCAGAACTGCTGACCATCCTCTCTTCTTGCATACTCTTTCTCTGAGTTTTGTGATGTGGTTTTCTCCAGGTTCTCTTCCTATCTGACTAAAAGAAGAGCTCTAACAATGGGGAGGAGGGAGGGTATGATGGATCTGGAAGGATCAGAGGACTCCCTGAGTTCTGCTTTGAAAGAAGTTAGGGAAATTAGGGAAACTAGAGGTGGAGGCAAGAAGGGAGGGCATTTCAGGCATGAGGATCCACCTAGGCAAAAGCAGGGAAAAGAGAGACAGTGTCACGTCAATGAGATGGAATGGTGTGTATGGGGAACAGCTAACAAACCAATCTGACTGGGATGAAGAAGGCCTACGATATAGTGTTAGCATCATGAATGGAAAAGAAGGCAACAGGGTATATTTTAAGCAGCAAAGGATCAGCCTACCCAGAGCCATGGCCTTGGTTCAATTATCACCTGCAAAATACAGCCCTGAGCAATAAGGAATGAGGCTGAGAGTAACCAAGGAAACAACTTGAAAGTCGCCCCAGTAACTAGGTTTGCAGGAAGAGTCCCAAGTCTGCATGTAAATTAGCTTCTATTGTCTTGCCTGGGTCAGGATCCAGAGAGGGATCAGAGGGATCAGGTCCCTAGGCCAGGCTGTGATCCAAGGGAAATCACTGGTCCTAAGCTCAATTCCCTGATAAAAGAACAAAGAAGTGGAACAAAGATGGCAACTGGGTACCTGAGCAGTAATAGGGGTCTCCTCAGGAAGAGAAGGGAGCTGGGGCTGAGGCTGGGCTAATCCAGCAGAGGCTGAAAGATGGGTTCTGAGTTGGAAAAAAGGAAAAGACATAAGCTGAAGGACAGAAAGGCAGCAGAAGACACTTAGGGTAGACTTGGGAGCCAAGATAAGCCAACTACGTGTAAGGAACCATGAACTAATGCGAATTAGTGACTGAACAGAACAATCTGTCCCTTACCACCATGGAGTCCCATCCTTCATTCCAAAAATGGCCTACCAATGTTGACATTGGTCATGAACGCCCACCCCACTGGGAGGTCTTCGGTATCTCATGTGCAAAATATTGGTCCTCTTCACCTCTACATCCCAAGCTTTCCTCAAAGCATGGTTCAGAGGCTACCTCCCACTCAGGACTTCCTGATCTTTAGCCCACTGCCCATCCTAATGTTCTTTCCTTCCTGGGTTTGTTTAGTATTACTTTGAAATTACTTGTCTATGTACAAGATATGCCATGAACCCCACCACCACTACTCCTACCCCCAAGAGGACATATGCATGAAATATTTTGACTTGTTTACATATCCCCAATGCCTTTTAGGACAGCGCCTTACACATAGGAGGCCATTAAGAAATGCTTATTGAATTAAATTAAATTGAATTAATGCTACAATTCCCAGACAACAAAATGTGGGGACTTTCAGAGGTGGATGGGCCCTTGGGCCTCATGTAGGCAAAGGTCCATATTTTGCAGAAGAAGAAAACGATGTTCCCAGAAGAGAAAAAAAAAACTTACTCATACATTAAGTGGGCAACAGAGCTAGGATGCCAACTTTTTCAAGTCAATAAGCATTTACTGAGCACCTTCTATATGCTGGACACCTGTACTAAGCACTCCCAGGTCCACAACACTCTCCAGGATGTGACCTTGTAATCCCGTGACTGTCTTCACAAATCTTGCCTACGAAAACTGAAATGAACACACTATTAAACAGTCCTCAAAATCAAAGATTCTAGGTATTAGATTTATAATTCTGCCATCTGCCTCCACCATAGGGGTGGGGGTGGGTGATGAAAATCCCCCGGCTAACTAAAAGCATAAGTGGCCAGCCCCAAAGAGAAGGAGACGCCTCACTGCTCAAAAATGCTCGTTAAAAATACTCCAAAACATTTCACAATCACCAAAATTGCCCTCAAAAAACTTTCTGAAACCCTATGAATTTAATGGCCATAACACAGAGCTAATTATGAATGCAATACACACACCAAGTGACGAACTACAAATCAAGTTCTCGGAGCCCAGAACATTGAAAGCCTGTGGACGTTTTTCTGTATTCAGCACATTCCTCTCCCACCACCACTTTAGGTGCCAAAGAGCAAGTCAAGTCCAACAGATGGGTGGGCCTTTTTAGGACCCCCCATCTACCCTGGTCCAGAGGAACATGATTCAGCCCATCAGAGGCCACTTGCAACAAGAGACCAGAGATCCAATTACTGTGCCTCTGCATTCCACTTGACATGAGAGCCTTATTCTCGGAGATCCCCAGGACAGGGGCAATGTCTCAAAGACCCAAACCCCCTTTTCTTCACTTGTCTCTTCAAAGACCATTTCACTCCAGGGAGCATAATCATGGAACAAAGAAACCCACTGGGGAAAAAAGAAATGGGATTTTGTAGAGATGGTACAAACACTGAGGTATTATGGGGCAGATTTTTTTTAATTCCACTGTAAAACAAACAATCCAAATGAGGACTTTGACCCTCAGCTCATTCCCATTTAAAAAGAAAGCTTCTTTGTCATGAATATTCCCCAATAGAGCTGCTCTTCAAAGGGCAAAAGGGAAAGCATCTCTAATCTCTGCCCCCCCCCCCCCGCCCCCGCCCCCGCCTATATCAATCCCCAGCTCAAGAAACTTTATTGGTTCCCTATTGCCTCTAAGACAGAATCCAAACTTAACTGTTGCCATTTAAAACTCTCCATGACCTGGCCCCAACCTATGTTCCAGGAAAGGGATGGGGACATGACCTGTAATTTCTTTGTTATGGGGAATACCTAGGTGAGAAATTCCTCCTACCAAGACAGGTCATTATCGCCTCAGACACTTAACCTAGAGAAATAAAGGTACAATGACTTACCCAAGATCACCCAGCCAAGAAGGGTTCAAGGGTTGGACTTGAACCCAGAACATCTTGACTTTGAAGCAGGCTCTGCATTTACTATGCCACCAAACCTGACTCTATATCAATGCTCTTCCCAAGCCCCAAGTCTATGTTTCAGCCAAACTGTCCTTTCTGCTGTTACCTATCCATGATAATCTGCACACACTGTTCCCCATGCTTGAAACACACTTAGTCCTCTCCTCAGGCTCTTAGAATTCTGGTCTCCTCTCGAGGTTCAATTCAAAGATCACCCACTCTTGGCTATCCCTGATTGCCACAGCCTGTTGTACCCTCCTATACCTCACATGGATTTTGCTTTTACTTTCTTGTGTATACATGTTGTTCCTACCAGCCCACCTGCCTCCCACCCAGTAAAACAGCAGTGACTCATGGAAGCCTTCGACATGTCTCTGTCTTTGTACCCCACCCCCAAGGCCTTAGCACAGTGCCTGGTATACAGCAGGTGCTTAATAAATGTTTGCTGGTTGACTGATTACATGGTGTTGCCTGCTCCTTAGAATGTAGATTCCTAGATAGGCTGCGGCACCTTTTAATTCTGTCTCCACGGCGCCTCACATAATTCCAGGAACATCATAAGTGCTGGTGGAATGGAAGTCCTCCCATGTGCCATTCAGGAAGCTCTCCCTGATGTGCTCCCCAGCCCCACAATGGCTTCACTCGCCACCACACCTACCACCAAATTCTCCTGCTTTCTTGAGGCATAGAAAATTTATGCTGCTATTTATTGAAACAAAGACAACCCTGTTGTAGGGGCAGCTAGGGGATACAGTGGATAAAACACTGGGTGAGGAGTCTGGCAGACCAGAGTTCAAATCCAGCCTCAGACACTAGCTGTGTGACCCTGTGTGATCATTTAACCTGTTTGCCTCAGTTTCCTCAATTATTAAATGGGGATAATATCTACCTCCTAGAGTAGTTGTGAGGATCACGTGAGACAGTATCGTGTTCCTCTTACAATGCCTAGCACACAGTAGGTGCTTAGTAAATGCCTCTTACCTTCCTTCCTATGTGCAGAGAGAACATTTTTAGCCAGCAAACCAAAGGGAAAGTGGAAGCACTTTGCCTGATGGGAAAAACTGCTACAATTCTGCCACCTTTTCTCCCAACATTAGAGTGAAAGATTCTGGTGCCTATGGACAGCCTGGCTGGTGATCACAAAGATGAGCAGAGCCAGTGACATCAAAGGTGGGGTCAAGGGAAGCTCTGAACAAACCACCTGAAAGCTAAAGGTGGCATTTCCCACTCCAGCTGGAAAGACAATAATAAGAACAACAATAAAAGTGTTTCTATGGTATCTACCATGTGCCAGGAACTGTGCTAAGCACATTACAAATATGGTCTCATTTGGTTCTCACGGCAACCCTGTAAGGAGTTATCCTCATTTTATCATTACCTCCATTTCACAGTTGAGGAAACTGAGGCAAACATGGTTTGATCAAGGTCACACAACTAGTAAATATCTGAGACCAGAATCTGAACTCAAGTCTTCCTGTCTTCAGGCCCAGTGTTCAATTCCTCACATCACCTAACAAAAAAAAAAAAAAAAGCAAGATACCTGCATTCAGACTGTAGTCTGAAGCCCCAGTCATCTTGTGCATCTTGTACAGGAATGCATTGGAACAGCTGGCTGAAAGAGGCTGAGGAATGTCCTTACTTAGAGACTTTTATCTCTCCAAGATGGCATAAATGTCATCCTAAGATGTGATGGGACGTGAACAATGCCAACTATATGTGGACACCAGTCCCTAACAAGCATTTCTTGGACTGCAAACTCTTGCATCCTCCTTTAAAGTCCCTACTTCACAGAAAATGAATCCTCCTCTTTGAAAATCTTTGGCCACAGCTTCATCCAAGCTCCATACACAGCCAAGAGTATCCTGTGCTGGGGCTACCCAGAGGCGAGGATAAATAGCTGGGACCCAGCACTGAAAGACTTGAGGAGGGTCTGATAAGCAACATCTCTAGGTAGCCTCCAAATAGCCCCATGAGGTAGACTGTGTTGTTATTACTCTCCCCAATTTTACAGGTGAAGAAACTGAGACTGAGTGAGAACTGCCAGATGCAAGCACTATCCCTTGAAAACTAAGCAAGACTGCCTTTCCTTCTTCTTCTCCCTCTTTGGGTTCTCTGCAGCTTTTCACACTGATGATTACCCCCCACCAACCTCCCAACTAGTTTCCTCTCCTTTGGCTTTTAGGGACCTTTTCCCTTGTGGTTCTCTCACCTGGATCTCTGTTCTTCTCAATCACTTTTTGTAGTGGCAAAGAAATGGAAACCAAGAGGATGTTCATCAACTAAGGAATAACTGGACAAAGTATGGCATGAACATAGAGAATATTATTACACCATAAAAATATTAGAGGAGATTTTTTTCAGAGAAACCTGAAAAAACTTACATGAACTGATGCAGAGTAAAGTAAGTAGAAACAGAATAATTTACACAGTAACAACAAGAGAAGACAAGAAGCTTTTTAAACTGTTAAAAACTGAATTCTAGGTTGATAGTTAGGAATCCTGATCATTGTAACAACCAGCCTTGACCCCAGTGGATCAATGATGAAGAATGCTCCCTATCTCCTGACAAGAGGTAATCAGTGGGCTAATATACAGGGTGAGACACATTTTTGGACATGGTCAAAGCAGGGAATGTTTTTCTTCAAAGGTTTTCTTTTTTCTCAATGGGGGTGGGGAGGGCTCAGAGGGAGATAAAATAAATGCTTTTTCATCTAGAAAAAAATAAATTGAACTATTTCAAAGAACTTCGAGAATAATGTTACTTTGGCAGGATTTTTTTTCTTAGGCCATAAGAAGATGTGTTGGGGATTAAATACAAGTGGTATAAATGTGAAAGGGATATATAAGATCTGAACTCAGAGGGAAGAATTATATAGCTACCATTGGATACTTTTTCTCCATTTAACTAACTCTGCCCTTATATCTGAGAGGACACAGGAAGAAAGGATGACCTCACTGTGTGAATATGATATAAGATATCCCATATTGGAACCAGAGAACCTAAAACCTAATTTTCTATATCTAAACATGGTTCATTCTTGGTAGAGAGACACCAGAGTAAGAAAACCTTGGGCTCTAGTCCTGCCCAGGACTAGATATTGGCCGGGTGATTCCTAGGCAGGTTACCTAACCCCTAGTGTCCCTCAACTACTCTTGTTATTCAATAATTTTTCTTCATGTCCAACTGTTTATGAATCCATTTGGGGTCTTCTAGGCAAAGATACTGGAGTAACTTTCCATTTTCTTGTCTAGCTCATTTTACAGATGAAAAACTGAGATAAACAGGGTTAAATGATTTACCCAAGGTCATGTAGCAAATGAGTATCTGAAGCTGGATTTGACCTTATGAAGATGAGTCTTCCTGATTCCAAGTCCAGTATTCTATCCACTGTACCATCGAGTTGCCATTAGACTACTCTCTATAACCCTAAATTACAGAACAGTTTCCAATCTGCATTAGTAGAAGGAATTTTCTCACCAAGATTTTCATGCTTCCAATGAAATAACAGGTATTGACCTCCCCCAAAATTTTAAATTAGAGGGAAAATTTTTCCATAACCAAGAATCAAATATCTTGCCAGAGCCTTTGGCTTAAGGATGGAGATAAAAAAGTCACTCTGGGCTAATTATAAGAGGCCTGGCCTGACTTATTCAAAAAAGCTGAGGAAGCTTTTTAAAAAAAGGCAGGCTGAGGGGGGAATGGAACACAGAATAAATAGTGGTTCTGGATTATCACCATGACCTACAAAAGTTTAACCAATATAATAAAATTTCCATGACAAGGAGTCCAAAAGATCCCAGAAACTACAACAGCCAAAAATACTCATTCTCCTTTCCAAAAGACCTGGCAAGCAAGGGCTACATGAGTTTAGGTGGATAGGAGAAGATTATGATCAGTATCATCTCACAAAATAATAAAAAGAAGTGGAAGGGAAAACGAGTCAAGAGAAAACTTGGCATGAGACCACACTCAGCCAGACTCTCCTAAGAGCTTTTGGAGATGAACCTAAAAGGACATAAAACATTCCCCCCCAATGGGGGGGGGGGGAATCATATCTCTGCCAGTATTTCTATATTAAACTATTTTCACGATCAACAACAGTGAAACCACCACAATCGATGACCTAACACCTCAATCCAGATGTGCTATATGAGAAATTAGAAATAGCCCAAAGAAGATAAAGACAGAAGCAGCAACTGGACCAGACAAAGAAGAAATCTATCCTAAAACAACTTTAAAAGGGTTGAGCAATCAAATAATTAGAAAAGAAGTTAAGATAACACAAGTATCTTGGATGGAATACAACAATGGAGGGAACTTTTTTCATTCATTATCTAATTCACAATACTGAAAAAAGAAAAAATTCTAGGAAGACAATTGCACATTGTTCATTAGTAGCATGGAGGATGTAATGGGAAGAATCCAAAAGGAAGCATTCCCTATAGTTCATGAGGCCCTTCAAATGTTTCTCTTTGTAGAAGGCATTGTGCTGAGTACAGTAAGTCCTAGAAAACTACAGAGTGTCCTCAGTGAAGTCCATGGCCACTCAAACGAGATGAGCCTAACAATTCACATAGGAAAAATCAAATGGATGAGAATAACTATTATTTGGACTACAACATGGAAGCAGTTGGAAGGGCAGCCCATTGAGCTTGACCATCAATTCAGATATCTTAGGCTTTACAGTATGCTGGACCCAGAATTTAAAGAGAAGTAGTACAGCATATTTAATGATGCTCCTTGAATCTAAAAGTCTATTTCCATGCCAGAGTTCTTCCAGTGATGCTACATGGCTATGAATCATGAACCACCATGATCTCCCAAAAATCAGAATTGTGGGTCATTCAAAATGCAATGGAGAAATATATGGCACACACATTACCAATGGTGGCTCTCATAGAAGAAGTATCATAAAAAAAGATATCATTCAGGTAATGTCTGATTAGGAAAAGGGATGGTAATAGAATAAGAGGCAAGGATCACAGATGGCCCCTATAAATACTTAACTGGCTCCCATGAAATAGAAAAAATTCCTAGAAGACCCCCAACTCATTGGCCAAATTCCCTCTGTGCTGAATTGATGGGAATTGACAAGAATCACACAAGACTAGACAGTATACATGGGAACAATTCATAGCGCCTAGTACAATGTCACAGCATGCTTATTGATGGATTGATTTCTCAGCACTGTTGTGGGGCAGTTCCCACAGTGATGAGGTGAAGCACCCACTGAACTCTATATGTATTAGCCTTCCTTAGGAGTGGACTGCTGTGGTCAAGCTCTTGCCCCACTCCCCACCTCTCAACATAATTTAAGCACTGAATTCTACTGATCATGCCCTTTTAGACTATTTCAAAGTCTCAGTGCATGAAGGGCACCTCCCTAATGTATTGCACTGACCATATCATTTCTCTACTGAAGAGTTCCTGGTGCCCCTACCATATCCTCCCAAATAAATTAATAAAGAGTGTTGGATTTCAAATCAGAGAAATTTAGGCTCAAATCCAGTCTCTGACATTTACTAGCTATATGGCAAGTCATTTAATTTCTTTGAGCCTCAGTTTTCTCATCTGTAAAATGGGAGCAATCATATATGTAGCATCTACTTCACAAGATTATTGTAAGGCTTCAAAGGTGGGTATATCTAGAAAAACCTTTCCCAAACCTTGAAGAACTTTTACGAATGGCAGCTATGTTAACTGTGTGAACATTGGAGGTAAACCTTTTATTTTCTTTCTTCCAGAGAAAACAGAAGAGAAGGAGGAAAGTGTCTTGCAGACTAATGATACTTGCAAAATTCTTACATGTGACCAAATCCAACCATGAATTTCATGAGCCACTACATAAGTCATTCAAATAATCATTTGTTAAGTACTTTCTCTGAGCCAGACATTGTGCTAATTGCTCGGGCTATAATGACAATGAACTAACCCCGTACCCTCAAAGGACTTCCATTGTAATGGGGGGAGGGGGATGTGCACATGTACATATTGAAGAGAAGATATAGGAAGCAGTTACATGCAAAGCAGTTCAGAGAGCAAGGGCAAGAGGGGTTAGGAAGGAGGAAAAGAGTCCTATAAAATGCAGAGTCTGAGCTACATCATGAGACAGGGCGAGCACATGGGCTGGCCAATACAAAGTACACACTCAGGAAACTGGGGGTCCTTCGTGAGGAATGGAGAGTTTGTCTGGGAGAGAAAGCAGGAGGGGAGTGACTGTCCAATGAGGCTGAAAAGCCAGCTGGGCTCCAGGTTATGTAGGACTCTAGAGTGAGACAGGATTTTATATATCATCCTAGGGGCAATAGGAAACTGCTCAGAAAGTCTAGGAATGCACGAACACTAAACCACACAGTGCCTAGAGCCCTCCCCATAAGGCAAGCCGAACAGAATCTCCAACTGTATCTAGTCTAAGACACTCAAAGAAAAATAAATTCAGTAAATTCAGCAATAAATTCAGAACATGACGGTGCCAAAAAGCATGAGATAAGGTAAAATTCACTATACACCAATGTCCCATAAATTCAAGGAAGAAGTCTCACTCAAATCCATACTGTTAAAAAAAAAATTGGCTCAACAAGGAAGAGTCCTATGGAAATAGCTTGGAATAGAAGGAAAAAAACGCTAAGCTTTCCCACTGAGCCTGTATTCAAATCCCAGCTCTGCTACTTACTACCCATTTGGCCCTGGGCAAGTCACTTAACCTCTCTTGGTCTCAGTTTCCCCATTTGTAAAATGAAGAGTTTGGACTACATGGCTTCTGAGATGCCTTCCAACTCTGAACCCAAGGACAACACCCACACTCAAAGAGTAGGTGAAAGAAAATGACCTACTATGGGAGACCAAGAAGGGGTGATCATCCAGGATAGATCAGTGTCACCAAAGCTGAAGGAAGAGAGAGCAAGAGAAAAGGGATTGTGAGCATTACCCAAAGCTACAGAGTGGTCAGGAAGGATGAAGATCAAAAGAAGACCTCTGAAGTCCTTTCACCTCTAAAAAATCTAGGATAGTTTGAAATCAAACTGACAAGTGAAAATAACATTTATCAATTTATCTTCTGCCTAAGAAAAATCAGATCCTTTCCACAATGCCCCACCATCCCGGGCACCCGGACTCATTTCACAGCAATCATCATTAACTTCCTCCTTCTTTTCTCCCCCTACATCTAAACAATTGCCATGTTCTGGTTTGTTTTTTTTTCAACAGTATCTTATTGATATCTTCTGTTTCTCTATCACCTACATTTCCTAATTATCCCATCTCTTCGTAAAGAGACTTCCCTTAAAACAAAGAATAAAAGAGGGAGAAAAAATTCAAATTAACCAAGATATCAAAACCATCTGACGTTATCTTCTGTTTCACGTTCAAATCGCCCCCACAACCACTTTACTTTGCATCAATTCTTATGTCTTCTCACATATTCACTATGTTCACTGTGTCTTACAGCCTAGTAATATCCTGTTACATTCATGAACCACAACTTATTTAAAGATTGGACAGTTCTTATTAATCACACCTTTGAAACTTTTCTTCCATCTGTCCCCATACTCCTAACTTCTGCTGGAACCATCTCGTTCAGACCCTCACTTCTCCCCATTAAATGATTATAATCACCTTACAACAAACTTGTCTTCTGGCCTCCAGCCCATCCCCACACCATTCCATTCTTCACACTGACTGCCTTCATCACATCACTCCTCTATTAAATGACTCTTGGGGCTTCTCTCTTTCTTTTCAAATGAATTCATAAATTCCTAATCCTTGCATTCAAGGCCATCTACATTTGGGTTCCAAAGCCTTTCTAGTCATATTTTATCATCTACCACCCTCCACCACTTGCTTCAGTGAGGCCAGACCAGTCTCCACTCCCCATATCATATCCCACCCTCTCTCATCCCTGTGCCTTTGATCATGCCTATAAAGAAACTGCCCGCCCCCGACACCTCAATATGCTGAAGACCTTTCCTTAAATTCAATTTGAAAGCCATTTACTAAGCACCTATTATGCACAAGATGCACTGTGTACTATGTACCAGTGGCTTTGGAGCCAGTTACTGTGATCTCTCCTTCCTCATCACACTTGGATCAGGTATTTTCTCTGCCTCTGCCCCACTCCTCTTTGCATTAGCATTATGTCTAAGCACATCCTTCCCTCGACTCTTCTATAGGCTTCTTGGCATCATAGTCTGGGTCATCTATAACATGCCTCCAATTAATCAGAATACAGAAGCTACTATAATAAATATGCCAATTTGGGAAATAGGTCAACTAACTTTCATTAATTTTCCTGATGATTCCAGTGTTGAGGGGGTGGGAGGGCACCTAGTAATACTTGTGCTGGTTGTTTGCAGTTTGGTTCCATTCTTCAGGCTCTCCTCTGGGTTTTTAGGTCAACCGCTGCTCTTGCAAAGGGCTTCTTATGTCCACATTTCTTCAGGTTTCCCTATCATTGACCAGTTCTACTAAGTCCTGTTAAATTTCTTCAGCTAATATTGAATCATTTATTTGTCCTGAAGATAAATATTGGACACTTTTCACTCAGGGGAAAAGTCCTCTTCCTGTCTCTCATGAGATATTTTAGTCTGTTTTCATTGGGTTTCTTCCCTTCTCTAAACCTTGGGCCTCTTGTCCAGACTATGAAGTGCAGCTGGCTGCCATCCACTGAATTGGTCCATCCTCATACATCTCTTGGAAATCGAGAGGTTGTCAGATGGCCTTGGAGAAACTGCCAAGCTCTGAATGATCCCAAGCCACTCCCTTACACACAAATTCATCTTTCTAACACCAACATTCTCCTAAGGATACTATATAGCTTTGAACCAAGGAGCTCTATGCAATTTCCACATAGTTATTATTACTAATATGCATAAGAATACTAGCCAGCATTTATATAGTGATTTTAGGTTTGCCAAGGACTTTTCCTTATGTTAACTCATTTTATCAAGAATTCAGGTCACCGAAGAGGCAATGTAAAGATATAACATGTGAGTATGGGTGTTTAAGTATGGGTGGAGGGGTGAGGAGTGTGGACCAGGGACCTACCTGGATGGATAGCAAGTCTTGGCTAGGTTTCATTGCTCCTCTAGGCTCAATAGGCTTACTCTATGCCATGAACACTGCTCAGCCAGTTAGCCATAGTCTCTGCATGCTCCAGCTTCTGGTTTTGCTGACCGTTTTGGCTAGGGTGGTGATAGGCTTAACAATAATAACATGCCTTTTTGAAGAGCATATACCAAGGATACTTGATCTTCTCAGCTCAGATTTCAGACTCTAAAGTATCAGAGACCTGGACTGGAAGACTGCTGGCAAACATACCAATTCCTCTAGAAGGGCAGGCCCGGTCCTCAGGACATTCCATTATCAGTTTTTCCTCTCCCAAGGACAAATGGTTCTCTGTAGAGACGGGCAGCTGAAGTTTCTTTTAGGAATTATCTTCAGCACCCAACAGCATTATTCCTGGATTCTTTCCAGGTTTTATGAGGCTAAAAGCCAAGCTTTCCAAGGTCTTTTCAAGGTGTGCCTTTGGCCTCTCACTGTTAATCTAGTTTTCAAGTCCATGTCCTACTAGGTTCCCTGGAGGTGAGAAAATTAAAGCACACCCAAGGCAACTCATTGTCAACCTTACCACCACTGTAAAGACAACAGTTGCATTTGCAATTTGATGAAAAAACAAAACAAAACCAGGTGTTCTCATAGTCTCTCTCCAACCAGGTTCCGGGCTTCACCGGGGGACATCTGAGACAATCCCCAAACTTGTCACTGCCTACCTATGGCATCTCAATTCATGCCCATAATCCCAGATACCTGAGACACTTAGGATTTCAAGTTGGAATTCCTTCCTTGAGCTTCCCAAGCACTAAGCTACCTGTCTCTACCTGTTATTGCTGCTGCTTTGTCTTCTTGACCTAAGTGTTTTCGAGGCTCCCTGTGAACCTCTGTCACTGTGGATGATGACAGCCCCATTCCTATCTTCCACATGTGTTTATTGCTAAAAAGAAATACAAAATAAGCCACCCTCTACTACTTTCAGTTGGCCTGTCTAATCTGTACTTATACTTTCATCTTTGCAGTGAAGCAACTTTGTTAAAAAAAATTATTTTTCAGGTGCCACGCTGTATCAAGCCACCTTTTGATCTGAGTGAAAGCATACGTGGGATTGAGAAAGGACATGTTTTCTTTTTTTCTGGGAAGGCTTTTTTTTCAGATGTCATTCATGGTAAAAATCTTTTCTTGGGAATAGCACTCACATCTGTAAGTTGTTCTTCTAAGGATAAAGCAGAAGTTCTTTTACGGAGAGAGGTTTTTTTTTTGTTGGGTTTTTTTTTTCTATAGCAGCAACCCACATTGGAAATGCCAAGCTTTTCAGGTAAGCTAGAAAGTCCAACTAATTCTTGCCTTTTTCCATGACAGGACAGAAGGAAGTGATTCACACACCTGAATTTACTAAAAAAAAAAAAAAAAAAAAAAAAAAAACTTCTCTGAGGATGCTCAGGGGCCTCCAAAGTTGTCTTTTTCTCAAAGTTCCAGGATAAGGAAAAAAAAATTGGGGGAGCAGTGAGGGGACAGTAAGCATACGTGTGCATCAATGTCCCAAAACAAAACTTCATAGTACTCTTCCTTCTTTACATATGACTCTCAGAAGTCAGTGTACATTTCAAAACTCTGAGCCCAAACTTCTCCTTAAAACAAGCCTCAACCTTCTAATACCAAATACCACCTGTGTCTGCATGTGGCTAGAGGACATGGGACATAACCATCTCTGAAAAATTAAGAATAGGTGTCACTCAAACAGCAATGATGAGGAGAGTGAGCAAATGGCAATGGAGAGGCTACAACACTGATTACAAACAAGGAATTAGAAAGAATGGCAACACAGGAGATGAATTCCTCAAGTGCTAAGAATAACCAATGGACTCTTCTTTACAACTTGCCTAATGTTTAATGTGAAAGTATTTGTGGAACCTATATCGGATTGCCTGTTGCCATGGGGGTGGAGGGGGAGGAGAAAGAGGGGGGAAAATTGGAACTCAAGGGATAGAGGAATTGAATGTTGTAAACTAAAAGTAAATAAATTAATTTTTAAAAACATTTTAAAAAGAATAACCAATGGACAGATCACATGATCCAGCAACATAAACGTAGCACGGGGACAGCAAAGACCCCCACTCCTACTCTCTGGAATTCTAGAAGGATTTACTTCCTTGGATCTATAAAGAAAAGAAGGGGAAAGAGAAAGGGAATTAAGCACCCACTATGTGCCAGGCTCTATGCTAAGTGCTTTACAAATATATCTCATTTGACCCTCACAACAACTCAGAGATGTAGGTGCTATTATTATCCCCATTTTATATGTGAGGAAATTGAGGTAGACAGAGGTTAAGTGACTTATAAAGAGTCTTGCAGCTAGGAAGTGTCTGAGGCTGAATTCAGACTTGGGTCTTTCTAACTCTAGGCCCAGCTCACTAAACATTGATTGCACCACCTAACTTGCCAAATAAACAAGATTTTCATTTTCCTCCTCATATCTCTTAGTACTGCACATTTCCCTTACCTCAATATCTTTACATTTTAGGTCAGGTGGTAATCACTTAATTAAGAGTCCTCTGTATGGCTCCATCAACACTGCCAAACTCAGAGCTCTAGACATGCAAAATATTATCATTTATATTAGCCTTTTTATTTCATAATAGCCACAGTAAATCATTAGATTTAATACTTAAATATTCAAATAATCAAAATTATATCACAGAAATGGTCTGATTTGCAAAAGAAAATAGATCAGTAAGCTACTTTTTAAGCAATATTTTTTCCTCTAATGGAGCTTTCTGATACTAGGATATCCAAGAAATATCAGATGGAGAATATCTCCCTACAAACGCAAATAACACCCCCCCCCAATAAATAGTAGATAATCACCACAGTGTCACATAAGAACACCATAGACCCCATCTCTTGCTCTCCAGGCTAGTCTGCTTACCCACCCCCCCCCCCGAATTTATGCTGGCAGGAAATGGGGAGATTTTACTACTACTATTTGGCACTATTGCTAATAAGCCCCCATTAGTGTCTGAACCATTTATACAAAACTAGTCACCATGACTCCATTATCACTTAAACATAAAACATATACATAACAAGGTAAAAGCAAGAATAATCATAAAACTTACTCATTAGAAGGTAAAAGCAGAACTAAGTAAGCATCAGTTATTCAACAGAAGACAAAATCAGAGATAATCAGAAGAGTGCAGCCCACCCATAAACCTTAATCATATTCTCCCACCAATTCACTCGGTGTTCTGAGAAGAAAAAGAGAGCACACACTTTTAAAAAAATTATCAGAGAGACTCATGAGTGGGAAAAAAATATGTGTTCAGGGCAGTTCACAACACTGTCCTTCAGTCTCTGGCGTTTTTGGTCCTTTCAGAATCAAAGTGCTTCCCTTTCAGCCTCTCCCATTCCAGTCCCCATCACTCTCCTGCTAGATAAAGTCACTCTCTAATCATGAGCTAAGGAAGCAATGATAAGCTTGTGTTTTTCCTTATAACCACCCCAAAAAGAGTGCTGAGGGGAAAAAATAATACTCTTTCAGTTACAAGCAATTCACTTCTCAGATCCATGAGTAACGGAAAATTTTACTTTGTCCAATCAGTACCACTCTTCTTTCTCACAGCTAAGCACAACTTACGTCAAAACGGATTCAAAGTCCATCTTCCTCATTCTGTGTTTCCCTCTCTAACCAGAGAGCGTTCTAGAGGGTAACCAGGTGCCCCTGAGAGGTTTTCCCTCTCCTGGGCTATTGATGACACTAGCAATAAGTTATACAGTTCTTTATACAACAGCAAGATTCAACTCATTTCTCATCAGCAGCTGAAGAGTTCTCAACTGACTCAGTCTTTTTAACAACCAATCAGCCAGGGTAATGCTTTTCTTCCATTCAACAGACTCCCAGCAAAGCAACCGCAAAGCTTTCCTGTTGGCTCCCATCAGAGGTGTGTGTGTGTGTGTGTGTGTGTGTGTGTGTGTGTGTGTGTGTGTGTGTGTGTGTGTAGTATGTATATATATGGTATATATACCATCAGGTATATGGGCATATATATATATATATGTGTGTGTGTGTGTGTGTGTGTGTGTGTGTGTGTGTGTGTGTGTGTGTGTATACATATATTTAATGGTCCTTCACATCTTCTGTCTCCAGCTTCTTATGACTCCTCCAAAGCTCAACTTACTCCCCTATTGCTTCTTTTGCCGATTCTTCCCACAGTTTCTTTCCTTGGTGGCTTCTTGTATCTTCTATTAAATCAGAGCCTCCTGGTGTATAGTGACATCTTTTGACAACTTTATCTTATGAGGTAAAACTAAAGAAAACCCCTTTCTGTCAAGTGCAAACCCAACAGTTCTCATATAATCAGCTCTTAGTCCTAAAAGAGCTATTCAATTTGCCATTTTGTCAGTTATGGTCTTTATAACTCTCAAAATGATCATATGTATATATGCCAATGGACCCCTGTCCTGTGACCATTGTTTTTTCATTCATTGTTCTATCTTCAAACAGGTCCTCTCTGTATATTTATCTAAGAGTCAGTTTTCTGTCTGGCCTTCAGGAGATTCTAGGTCTCTGCTCAGTACTTTATCTGAGAGATGTTTTTTCTTCACAGGATGAAATTTCCTTCCACAAATTTATTGTTCTTCTCCTGTCAAGCACTAAACCATTCAATGGCCAAAGGGACAGGCAGGCAGGCAATCAGGCAGGCAGGCATTAGGTCACAATCTATATCCTTGGAGAAAATGTTCCCATTGAAGAGATACAAGATACATCTGACTGTTGAACACAGTAGGAATAGAGACAGTATAGACCATCTCATCAAAGAAATATATGAACAGAAAATGCCATGAGAATTCAGGATATCTAGTCTCTCTGCTCTGTCCAACAACCACAAAAAAAAAAAAAATCCAAGGGAAGCCTCCACAGACTGGCTGAAGCCCCACACCAGATTCTCAAGGACTTAAACAAAGTATGTTATCTTAGACAAGGATGGCCCAGGATGGGCATGGAGAGTGTGCTGTTTTTGGAATCATTAGAAGAATAACCCCCATTGATGTAATCACTGATGCACTGGTTCACTGGCATAGCGGAATATGATAGGAATGGGGTTTTTAAGCCTTAGTATTGGGTAGCTTTTCCAGTTGGCAATGTTGCTAGAGAACTTGGCCTTTTTGGGGTCTCCCTTCTACCCTGGACCTCAGTTTACTCATATGTAAAATGAAGTTGTAAGATTAGATTCTTTCTGAGGTCTTGTAGTTGGGACTCTTTAAGACAAGGTGCAATAACCATTTTAGTACGTTTTATATGAGATTTCTTTTTTTAAAAATTTCCTTTGAACAGTGTCTTCCTTCTTCTTTTGCTTAACAGTGTATCCAAAAAAGAGTGTCACTAAAAAATCACCATGGTTTGAAAATTTAACAGATCAAGACAAGCATGAGCCAGAACAGAACAATGGAAACTGCACATGGCTTCAAAGGGAGGCATTGTTCTTAACCATTTGATGTTGGTAGATATGAAGCACCATTTTACACTGGAAAACTTTTCTGAAATACTGAAGGAGGAAAAGGGGGACAGACATTTACTCAAGATTATTTATTAAAAGCCTCACCCTGCAATCACTTTGTGTAGGAACAATCTATGGCGAAAAAAAAAAACCAACAACAACTCAGACTGATACAGACAATTTCATATGATCACATGTGTGTGAAACACAAACCTGGGTTTTCTAATGTTTCTGTTCCTTTTAATTTCCTAACCATGTACACACTGATCACATAGCAAATACAGTAGGGGGAAAAAAACAGCTTTCTCTTTCACCTGGGGCATAAATGACATTTTGGTATTAGGTAGTACATTGTGGCACTAGATAAAAAGGAGCGAGAAATGGAGGAGGAGTGAGGGGAAGAAGGAGAAGAAGAGATAGGAGCAAGAGAGAGTGGTGAAGGGAGGAGGATAGAAAGATGAAGAAGACAAAGAATGAGAGAGTGGGGGAAAGCGGGAACAAGGAGAGGCAAGAGAGAAAGAGGAGAGAGAGAGAGAGAGAGAGAGAGAGAGAGAGAGAGAGAGAGGAAGGGAGGGAAGGAGGGAGAGAGAGAGAGAGAGAGAGAGAGAGAGAGAGAGAGAGAGAGAGAGAGAGAGAGAACAATGAGCACCCTAGCAGGGACATCTAAAGTTACTCACCACCATTTGCATTTCTTCATATTCACTTTTAATTGATTTATAGCGACGGGAAAGGGGAGGAACCTTAAGCCTTTAACAGGACCTTGCCCTAATTAGGCAAGCCAGAGAGAAAACCCAAGAGCCAATGGAATAAAAAATGAAAACCCGTCTAATTCTTCTCACAGCCACTGGGTTCAAATTGGGGGCTTGGATACCTTTGCCCCTGCCCTGGACTTTTCAAGAAGGAAAACTCACAGCCAGGATCTTATCCCTTTGGGGCCCGAAGGATGAGGCATCTCCCTGGCCCGTGGCAGGACAGTTCTAGAGTTTCAGTCAAGATTCCACCTTTAGGAATGAAATCCGTGGCACGGGCCAAGAACATCAAAGAGCACATGAAAACCAGGCCTCGCTGTGAGGAGAAGTTTATTTAACGGGACATAAACTGAGACTTGTAAAGTAACTCATCTATGTCAGGATTTAAGGTATTAGTAAAAAACATTTCCAAGCCAGAGCACCAAAGCCTCAGAATCTTCATGTCTGATCAATCTCGGGGTAATTTTAAATCTGAACACAAACTAATCTGTATTTACAACAACTAAATAGGGTAAGGGAAAAAGGGAGACTGGGTGGGCAGGCCACAGTACGTCACCAATGAGAATCTGGTAAGAGAAGCAATATGGAGAAGGCCTTCATCCATTCATTCAATAAATATTTATTAAATGCCTACTGTATCTCAGGAATCATCATAGCCCTTTGAGATACAGAGACAAAAATTTAACAGTTTGGGCCCTCAAGTAGCTTATATTCTATGGACTCCATTGAGGGACAAACAACGTGTACGTGGGTGAGTAAATACAAGATATAGACAAAGTTGTATCAGATGGAGGGTAACGGCAAGAGACTGGAATGAAGAGAGACCACATATGGGAGGCAGCAATTTAGACCTTGAAGGCAGCAAAGAATTCTAATAGGCAGAGGGTGGAGAGAAGGCATGCCAGTCAGCAGTTACAGCTGATACCAAAGCATGGCAATGGGAAATGGGAGGTCATTTACAATGAACAGCAAGTAAGTCAGTCATGTTACCCAAGATAGAAAGAACTACCCTCTTTCTATTTTGGAGAAGGGTCCAACCATGACTGATTGATTTGGGAGTCTTGCATCCTCTCCCCACTTTTTCAGTTCCCTTTTGTTGATTACCTTCCCCTACAAGAATGTAAGCTCTTTGAAGGCAGAGAATCACTCTTTTTTGGTGTATTTGTGTGCCCAACACTTAGCAAAGTGCCTGGCAAACAATAGGGGCTTAATAACTGTTCATTACCCACCTAGCCATGAAAAAATGGGCCAGATGTGGTGAGAGCAAAGGACAGTGGACAGATGGCCAGCATTGTCCATTTTATCCACAAAACAGAAACAAAGAGAAGGAAATTCCTAGAAATGAAAGCACAGGGATGAAGGTTTGTCCCCCTTTCCCAAATGAGAAAGCCATCCCAAAGTGTTTCACACAACCCCAGTCTAGTCCCCCTCCCATCTCTTGATTCCTCAGCATTAACAGTCTGAACCACATGGTCTGGCATTAATCACATTTTAACATACATGTCATTGTCATTAATGCAAACAGAGTAGAAGCTCCCTGGGGTCAAAGACTGTCTGATCTTCCTTTGGTTACCTGCATGGCATCAGGCACAGTGCAAGGAATGCTTAGTGCAGCATGGATTTAGAGGGCTCTTTAGAAGACATCTAGTTTAATTTTGTAGGTGATGAAACTGAGTCCCAAGTGACTCATCCAAGGCACATAGCAGAGTCAGAATTCGAATCCGGGTCCTCAGACTGGAACTGCAGCCTTCTTCTTATTGAAAGAAGCTGTCTTCCCAGGTGTTTAATTTTTGACTCTATCTCCCCAGCGGGGCTGCTAAGTGATTCCATAGTGCACAGAGCATCAGGTCTTGAATCAGGAAGACTCATCTTCTTGAGTTCAAATCTGACTTCAGACACCTACTAGCTGTGTGACCCTGGGCAAGTCACTTAACCCTTTGCCTCAGTTTCCTCATTTGTAAAATGAGCTGGATAAAGAAATGGCAAACCACTCCAATATCCCTGGCAAGAAAACCCCAATGGGGTCATGAAGAATTGGAAATGACTAACAGACTAAGCAACAATAAATATTCCCAGTGCCTAGTATATATGGCTGGGCAGGAGGGATATATCACTTGTGAATATATGTGCTCTCTCCCTCCCTCTCTCTATCTCTGTCTCTCTGTCTCTGTCTCTCTCTTTCCTTTTTTTTTTTTTTTTATAAATGTGAGAGCTCAGTAATGACCATTGCCCATAATGCCAAGGCCAGCAAGTCTCTGAGGCGGGATGTACACCCAGGTCCCCTGATGGTGACTCCAACCCTCTCTCCATCTTCCATGCTGAAATGGTGGTGTTTGTCCTGCTCTTGTCTGTTGCTAGCTATGGACCCAGAACGTACAAACATCACAGATCTCTCTCTGATCAGATGAGCTAAGAAAAGCTAAGTTACACCATCAGTCAATCATCTTCCAAGGCCACAAAGAAGCTCTTCCTTCAGTGAGGACGAAAGTCACCCCTCAGGTGCTTCAATGACTATGGCAGAAGGAGGTCTGTGTTAGGGGTCATCCCACGTCTTCTCTCACTAAGCCTGGGAACACGTCCAGTGTTTGATCCCAGGGTGGAGGAAACTTTTTGGGGGTGAGGGAGGGGAGCAAATATCACCTGGAACAGGTTAAGCTGAAGCCTAGGTCCACCAACCTACAATCCCTCATCTAGGAACTCCACTTAGCCACAAGCCCCTGCTTCCAAAAGGGTGGGTGCCTCAGCTCTCACCAAAGTCCCCATCTGGGTGGAATACATTTTCAGTGGTAGCCATCACATCCCTGGCTTCCAGTGTAAATCTGTAAAATGTGATTAATAATAGCACCCATCTCCCAGAATTCTTATGAAAATTAAATTAGGTAATAGACTTTAAAGCACCACGTAAATAATATTATTATTATTATTTATATATATGTATGCCTATAATATACATATATAATATGTACCGAATATAACATATGATACGTGTATATAATATAAGGGTAGCTAGGTGGCACAGTGCACAGAGTGCTGGGCTGCAGTCAGGAAGACTCATCTTCCTGAGTTCAAATCTAGCCTCAGACTCTCACTAACTGTATGACCCTGGGCAAGTCACTTAACCCTGTTTGCCTCAGTTTCCTCATCTGTAAAATGAACTAAAGATGGAAATGGCAAACCACTACAGTATCTTTGCCAAGAAAACCCCAAATGGGGTCGCAAAGAGCTGGACATGACTGAAAACAATTGAACTTCAACAACTACAACAACATATATATGTAACATTATATAATGACAAGATGTATGAGATCACTACCTCTGGAAAACTAAAGAGGAGTATCACACAGAAAGCAAAACAGAACCATGTGGAGGCTTAGAGCAGGATGCAATAGACAAGAAAGCAGGACAGAAGGCTTCCATCGAAGGAATCCTGTCAGAGGAAGGCCAGATGAGCTGGTCACAGGGTAAGAGCACCCTGGAACCTGTAGAATGTGAGAAAACGAGGAAGGCCTGCAGTGTGCTAGACGGTGGACCCTCTTGTGAGCAACTTTCAGGAATGGAAGACTTGATCTCTGTGTCATTGGATCTCCCAGGTCAATAGATGAGACCCAATTCTACAGGAGTATTTGAGGCTTGAGGATACTTACATATGTTCCTGTTGTCTCTCCCAACAGACACTAAGCTCTTAAAGGTCATGGATTGTTTGGGTTTGGGTTTTTTTCTTTGTCTCTGAAATACCGAGTTCAGTGCCTGTCACATAAAAGGCACCTAATCTATTCTGACTGACTGATAGAGGACAAGCTCCTATTTCAGACCACCAAGAGCCTGCTAACTAGTCATACAGGGGGCATGCTCCACTGAGGCAGACCAAAAGAATTCCCTGAATCGAGTAGCTCAGACCAAGACCTTTGGGGCCAAGGTGGGATTTTGGGATGACCACCTAGATTTCAGTCCTCTCTGATGCTAACTCCCTCCAGAAAAGGAAGAAAGAAACACATTTGCAAGGACAGAAGAGAGGTCTGAAAAAAATGTATTTCTCATTGGCAATGTCAGAACTCCATTTGGCTTTATACTCCTCCATGAGATAACAGTGAAGTCAAAGTGGGAAGATGTTTTTCCTAAGAGTCAAGTAGTTTCTCTCACTTGTCTTCCAGACTTTTCACCAGCACACTGTCTCTGGTCTCAAGGAAACAAGGCGTGACTGAGGCAGCTGGTGGAAGGGGCCTCTCTCCACAGACATTCCACCAGTACCTTGGATTCAAAAGGAACAAGATGGTTTGTGACTATTGTTTCTCCCTCTGGCTTCACCAACAGGCGGAGGCAGAGAGAATCGTCTCAGGAGATGGTGCATTCCTCTTCCTAAGAGCCTTTGGACAAAGACCTTATGATCACCTATCTATATTAGAGTAGGGACTCCTTTAGGAGTAAGAGCTGGCCTAGATAGCCTATGAAGTCCTACCAGTGCTAAAAGTCTACAATTCTCTGGCTATTTCTATCAATACCATTCCTCTGCCAGTTTTCTGTCCCAAACCCTTTAGAAGCCTCCTACTCGTCTACCAAGTTCAAGCTCTAAGCCAGGTAGTCAATCTCCATAAGCAGCCCCACCTTATCACTGCAACCAGATCACTTACTACTACCCAGCCACACTCTGTTCCAATCAAACTTGCATGCGCCCCAGTATATCCCCACGACTTCCCACCCCCTTGCCTTTGCTATGCCTAGAATGCCCTGCCTGTCACACATCCTCCCATGCAGACTGAAGCATACTGTTGCCTCTCTTCTTCGTTTGGTTTAGCTTTTCTTTCTCATGGCTCCTCCCATTGGCTCTAATTCTTCTATACAACATGACGAGTGTGAAAATAGGTTTAATGGGAATGCGTATGTAGAGCCTATATTGGATTGCATGCTGTCTTGGGGAGGGGGGAGGGGACAGAGTTGGAGAAAAGTAAAAACGTATGGAAGTAAATGTTAAAAACTAAAATTTAATTAATTAGTTAATTAAAAAATAAAATAAAAAAGACAGCAGGATAGGAACTTGTCCCAGGGCTCTTGCTATCTGAACTCTAGTGAAGAGAAGATGAGAATGAAACTAAAACTAACCTTAATATGAAAAAGATCCTCTCCATCTCCTTCAGCCCCACTGAATGCTGAAGGCCTACACGGCCTTGAAAGCCATTCAGGCTGCCCAGCTCTTAAAGACTTGATCCAGTCCTGCTGCCGGGACTTCATGCTGCCCTTTGCTTATACCTAGACACTGTATTATCCATGCATCAAATTTGTAATACCATTAGCTATGCATGTGTCCAATTCTCCTACTAGACTCTACATTCCATGAGTACAAGAACTATATGATATCTAAAGAGTGTATCTTTCCAGAGAGCTCTGCACACAGAAGATACCTAATGATTCAATGGAATCAACTAAAAAACCCAAATTATATATAACTGCATTGCCCATGATCACACAATCAGTAAGTCTGAAGGGAGATGTGAGCCCAGATCCCCCAACTGGGTGTCAAAACTGTGAAAGGACCAGTGAATGTGGATAAATGCCATTGGTCCAGATGTGTGATGGCATATGTAGCGGCAACCACACTGGCATATCCAGGATAGCTGCTAGCACAGGTTCTTAGCTCTGCTTTACTAGGAAACATAGTTGTTTAAGGGGTCAACAATCTTTTTTAGTTACATTCACTAGTTCAGGGGGAAAGTCAGCACCCTGAACTTCAGAGAAAATACAAACAGAGAAATAAAGACTAACAGACAGGGCTCTGACTGCCTTAATCAAAGCAATATTGCTTCTATACACTTTACATACATCCCTGGATTCAGAGAGCCTTTACATCTGAGCAGTCGTGGAGTTCTGAACATACGGCCACTCGGAATCTCGACCAGGGAATCATAAGATTCTTCTCATAAGCAAGTCCCCAAAGCAAAATCCCAATTCAGAGTATATAGATACTTCTCAGAGCCAGAAGGCATCATAACCCTCGGGACTCAGTGCCTAATTAGAAATGAGCAAAAGGTGTGAAAGCCTTCCCTAAGCAAGCTTCCCTTAATGGGCTCCACATGAGGCCTATGGCCTTCCCTCCACATGGGCGGGAAGATCTTATATCCCCCGTTAACATTACAGCATGGGATCTCATTCCAGACAGGCCACTTCCCCATAAGGGTGATTCACCACCTTAACCCAGCTTCATCACAGTCCAAAGGAAGCCAGAGGAGCATGAAGAAGCACAGAACTGTCCAAAGCGACCTCCCATAAATAGGTCTGGAGAAAGGCCTCCATTGTGTCAGACAAGAATCCTATGGGGTGAGAAGGGAGGGTTGGGAGACTGCTTTCCCCTCTAAAGTGACCCTCCATCTGCTCTGTATCTGAGTATCTTTACTACCTAATTCTGCTCAGTCATGTCCAACTCTTCCTGACCCCATTTAGAGTTTTCTTGGCAAAGATACTGGAATGACCTGTCATTTCCTTTACCAGCTTATTTTATAGATGAGGAAACTGAGGCAGTGACTTGCCCAAGGTCACACAGCTAGTTAGTATCTGAGGCTAGACTTGAACTCAGGCATTCCTGACTCCAGGTCCGGTGTTCTATCCACTATACCATGTAGCTGACAATTACCTAGTTACTCACACGTGGTTAGAATGAGCCCCTTGTGGGCAGGGGCTTCTGGAACAATTTTGAAAGGGCAATGGGAGACAGAGGGTAGGATAGAGTAATGCTAATAGAGAAATCTCTTGATATAATTTTCCATCTCCATATCTGTGATCAATATGAAAACAAAAGTCCAAGCATTTTGTTCTTTTTGAGGACTGGAGGATTTTGTTCTTTTACTTATCATGATTTTTAAAATCTTCATCCTAAAAGCCCCACAAATGTCATATTTGGTGAATACAATAGAGTATCTCAGAAAAACAGTAGACACAATCACTACAACTATGGAAATGGAAAGGACTATCATAATAAGAACAGCTTGGCTCCAAAGAAGAAAAACAAGAAGATGCCACCCCCCACCACCCCTTCCACCACCAGCACCTCTTTGCAAAGGTCACACTCCAAGGTAAGAAACATTCCATGTACCATTAGCTTTTTTCCTATGTAAATTAGTTTTACTGGGGTTTTTTTTTCTTCTTCCTTTTTTTTCCTCCAAAATTCTTTGCTATGAGGCAAATTTCAGAGTTTTTGTAATGAGGTTAATTCTTCAGCAATTGTGTCATCTCAAATGCCTGAAATCTCCAAATGAGTGAGATCATTATTAAACGGGTAGAATTCAGAAGTATTGAATAGAGAGGAGAGTGACAAGAATGTAATGGACTTGAGAGGCAGCATGGCAGGATCCATAGGATACCTGGGTTAAATCCAGCTTGCAATATTCACTAACGGTTCAATGGCTGGAGTGATGAGCCTACAGTCAAGAAGACCTGAGTTCAAACCTAGCCTCAGACATTTACTGGCTATGTGACCCTGATCAAGACACTTAACCCTGTTTCCTCAGTTTTCTTATCTGTAAAGTGAGCTGGAGAAGGAAATGATAAACCACTCCAGTATCTTTACCAAGAAAACCCCAAATGAGGTCACAAAGAGTAAGAAAGGATGGAAACTGCTGAACAAAGTGGCAATTTAAACTTTCTGCCTCAGACTCCTCATCTGAAAAATGGGGGGGGGGGAAGGAATGGACTCATGGCATCCGATCTCCTCGACCAGCTCTAAATCCATGTTCCTTTGACTTCTTGGAGAGGACATAACAGAAGAGGTAAGTTCTGAGCGGTGTCTTGGAAGAACGTACGTACATATACAAATGTTTTCCTTTTGTCATTTTTAAACTTTTATCTTTTTTTACATGTTCTTAAACTCTGAATGGAGCTTCTAGATAGAACTGTGATCAAGTTGAAGACAAGTCAGTCAGGTGAATGAACATTTACTAAGTGTGTGCCAGGCACCTTGCTAAGTCTGATACATGAAGAAAGGTACAAGGCAGTCCCTCCTTTGCTCTCCTTTGGTCCTTGGGGACAAGAATCCAATATCACCCATCACAAGCTGGTTTTTAGGTCTCTGAAACCCTCAGCCTAGTTCTGACAACCCTCATGTGTGAGCCAAACAAACCCCAGGTTTGGCATTCCACTCCCAACCTCCCCCAAGGCTTAAAAGTAACCTGAGGCTGCCTCCACAGCACTCTCTTCATCAGCTAATCCTGCAGCACAATTAAAAAGAAAAAAAAAACCAGTTCCAGTATAATTGAATTTTTACAGTATTAGTTATAACCCCTAAAAATAGTTTATAATGGAAATCCTGAGATGCCCTAAACTAGGCTGATAGAGTAAGCACACATGGCCACAGAGCATTTGTGTGCATACACACACACACACACACACACACACACACACACACACACACACACCCCTCTATGTATAAGATATGCATGCACAAAAAAGGGTTCTGTTCCCTTCACTCAAATTTATTCCAACTGGTTTTATGTTATTTATTTTCATGAGTTTCAGACAAGATCTTTCTTAGCACATTACAGAAGCCTGGAGGGGCTTCCTGCATTGAAGACAAAGTCCAGCACTGTAAATGCTAAGTATAGTCAAGCAGTGTTTGGGGAAATGCTGCCAAACATATTTGAATATGGAGCAATCAAGCCAAGAAATCTCCACATTTCGAGCTAAGAGCAAAATTGGCAGGTTGGGTTCGTTCCCCTGCTACCTTCCAACAACCTGATGGCCTCGGCTTCAGACGACGTCAGGCCCGCCAGTCTGGAAATATCGAGGACACATCTTCCGGCTCCTGCTGGGCTACCCCTCACATTTCTCCGGTTCTCGAGGGGCCTTCTTGCCCTACAGCATCTACCTTGATCTTCTCACCAATGAAAATGATGTCACAGTAACTTAAGGGAGCTTTTGCAATCATCTGTCTTTGGTGGACCAAAGAAAGGCCAAGGTCTATTGCCCTTTGGACCAAGGGATGTGAGAAGACCTCACAGCATCCAAGGGGAAAACTCAATTATAACTTTAAAGGTACAGAAATGTGTTCAATGCCCAGGATTAGTTAAGACCAACTGCTCAAACTTAGAAAACACTTTAAAAAGAAAAAAAAAGGAGCACTTAGCTCCAACCACTGCAGCCACCTCCAGAAGAGACAGAGATAGAGACAGAGACAGAGAGAGAAGAGAGGGGGAGAGAAGAGTGAAGAGGGAGGAAGGGAGAGACAGAGACAGGCAAAATACCAATGACTGGGATTTGTTAGGGGACCCATGGAAGAGTGACCCTGACTCTGTGCTTGGAAGGGAGCAAAGGAAATTCTGTACTGAGTCCTTACACACACACACACACACACACACACACACACACACACACACCTCTACACATAAGATACGCATGCACATATGCATGTCCTTCACATTCCAATGAAATCTTGGTGTTCTTCTTATCCAAGATCAGCCTATTAACGCCATGTTACCAGTAACAGTACTTGATACTGAAAGTGTCGTAAAGTTCGTGAATTGCACATCTCTAGGTTATGTCATCTGAGCGTCATGTCTACCCTGAGAGGCTGGTTCTGCAACTGTCACCCTTTTTGTCAGGAAATGGAGTCTGAGGCAGGGAAAGGGAGTTAGCCAGGGTCACACAACCGGGGGGTGAGATCTGAGCTCAGTCACCCTGGCTCCAGGCCCAGCAGAGATTCAACACTTAGGAACCATTGGCCTATACCAGTAGTAGCCCTGTTATAAGAATAAGAACTTTGGTAAGATGGACTGGAAAAGGTCCTGGAACTTCCCAAAGAATTTGAATAAATAAGCCCAGTGGTCCTGAATGCTGTGTAGTAACAGCTGATATTTCTAGAGCACTTGAAGGTTCACAAAGCTGTTTACAAACATGATCTCATTACAAACTCACAATAGCCTTGGGAAATAGATGCGATTATCATCCCCATTTTACAGATGAAGGAACTGAAGCTAAAACAGATTAAATGACATGCCCAGGGTCACACAGCTAGTAAATGTCTAGGGCAAGATTCTAACTCAGCTCTTTATGACTCCCTGGCCCGTGTTCTATCAGCTGTGCCAGCCAGCTGTCTCCTATGTAAGGGAAGGTGATCCAAGTGACACCGACCATTTGAAGTTTGTGTGATTTCTTCATAGTCAGAGCTCTGGCTTGGAGAGTTCCCTTCACCAAGCAGTTGGCCAGTCCTCACCCTTTTTGGGGTCAGAGTCACTCAAAGTATCAAACCCAAATTAGATGAAGTAACCAGAGGGCTTTACACTTAACAGAGCAGGTCCCTTGTCATCATCCTTCACAGAGGACCCACCTCAGACACTTGCTGTGTTACCCTGGGCAAAGCACTTAACTTCTCTCAAAGTCAGTTTCCTGATTAATAAAAAGGAGATAATAATCACATCCCTCCAAGGCTAAATCATTTCAATGGCTGTTACATTGCCTTAGTGGGAGAGGACCTGACTAGCTAATCTAATTTTTTTTTCCTTCTCCCTCTTTTTTCTTTTTTCAGCAGATCCCAATAAATGCTTACTCAGTTGAATTTCAGAAGACTACCCACTAATAATACAGCTAACAAGACTGCAATCTCAGTTTTCCCAGGTTGTTCACACACATAAACATATACTGACTCTAAAAAGACCTCTCCCATCTATGTAATTCAACCAGCAATTATTCAGTCACATGGTTTAGTGAAAATAGAACTAGCTTTGGAATCAGAAGACCTGGAGTCCAATCCTACCTGAGCCACTTCCTTGCTATGTGACCAGCTATCTCACTTCTTTGGCCCAGTTTCCTCATTTGTCATGAGGAAACCATTTTGCAAACCTTAAAACACTAATTCAACATGAGCTGTTATTAATATGGAGCAAAACAATGTGAACTGATCCAATCATCCTGGAGATCAATTTGGAACCATGCCCAAAAGACTTCTACAGAACTATGCCAGCAATACCCCTACTAGGTCTATATTCCAAAGGCACCCCAAAAAGGGGTACAAAATTGTACAAAAATATTTATAGAAGTTCTTTTTGTGGTGGCTAAGAACTGGAAATCAAAGGGATGCTCATAGATTGGGGAATGGCTGAACAAGCTGTGGTATAATGATTATAATGGAATATTATTGTTCTGTAAGAAATGGCAAGCAGGATGATTTCAGAAAAGCCTGGGAAGACTTACATGAACTGATGCAAAGTGAAGTGAGAAGAACCAGAACATTGCACACAGTAACAATGTTATTCTATGAAAAACTGTGAATGACTTAGTTATTCTCAGTAACACAATAATGTAAGACAATCCCAAAGGACTAATGATGAAGCATGCTATCCACCTCCAGAAAAAGAACTGATATTGGTTAAATACAAACTGAAGCATGCTATTTTTCACTTTTTTTAATTCAAGTCATCTTGTACAAAATTACTAATATGGAAATGTTTTACATAACTATACATGTATAACCTATGTCTGGTTGCTTACCATCTCAGGGACGGAGGAAAGAGGGATAGAATTTGGAACTCAAAACTTTAAGTAAAAATGGTTAAAAATTGGGGGGAAAATATGGAAAAGAGCCTTTTCACAGCTCAGCAGTTTGGGCTACACAATTGCAGAGACAAAAATGGTCAATTCCCCTTTTTATTGGCTTATCAAGAAATCTATCCTGGAGGAAAAGCTATGGGAATGTGAAATATACCAGCCTTATCATGCTAGTGTTAAAAGTACAATCATTCCAGTCACTTAATCCAAGCTTAGTGCTTATGCCTAGGATTGACTTGATTATTTTATTAGAAATACATCTGATAATGTTACTGAAATGATCTTACAATCAATTTAATAAGTGGTCTGCACTCTACTGATGCATGAGAAAAGTAAGGATGTCCAAAAATGGATGTCTTTCCCCACAAAAGTCAGCCAATGTCTCATTCAAGCCTGCCATCTAGTGGGAAAATTGAATGCCAAGACAATCTCCCAGCAAGCAGCCTGAGAGGAAGAACAGTCGAGCTATAATAGGCTACAGAACCTGCCCCACTCCCTGGTGCCTTCTGGGTGCTGAATTCCTTTCAGTCCTACTTCTCTGAGATGGATATCCTTGAATCTCCATTTCTCAGACAAAGACAAAGCCTTTCTTCCCAGACTTAATACCACCTTCTATGTCTCATTTCCCCCAGAGTCCCAGAACAAAGACTGAGGTACTAGTTACAGTGCCCTATCTTTTCAGGGTGTCTAATGATAGCACAGTAGGCAGAGAAGGGAACCAGGAGTCAGTAAGATCTGGCCTCCAATCCTGCCTCTGATACTCATTAGACATTTTCTGTGGCAAAGTCAACCAGCATCTCTAAACCTCAGGCAACTCTCTGGAACACTCCAAGTTAAAGGGCTTTCAGTGCCTAATGCTTCCTCCTTTGACTCTGGTAGGAAGTGGCAGCCCCAGGAAAAAGACTGCTGCTTCAGATGGAATGGAGTGTGTCCATGAGAAGTCTAGTGGGAAGCAAAGAGCTGGAGTCAGAGAAGCCCCTGTCCTGCGATCCTGCCTCTTGACTAATATTCAGCCTTGCTTCTACGGCTAGTGGCCTCTTCTGAGATCCAGCTGGAATGGTCCATTAGTCACACCCATGTTCATGGATACCTATGTTCTAGAGCCAGTGGAATAAGGGAGCTCCCAGAGAAAAGAGAAATGATCGTGGATAGTGAGAAGCTTCCCAGATTGTGCAGAGTGCCCCCATCACCACCAAGGAGAGAGAGGATGCAGGTGTTTCTTGATCCACTGAATCCTAGGACACCATAGTATTCCATGTGCCAGTCCCTTTATTTACATCAGTCTTTCATGTTCTCATTGTTTTCAAGAGGATTCAGATAAAGATGGAACTTGGACAAGTCTCTTTCCTGGGCTTATTCATTTATATGTGCTGTTCTAAAGACTGGCACAGGTCGGGGAAATGGCTGCTTTGGGGGGTACAAGTACCAAGAAGGAAACAATTCCTTCCCATGAAAAGCTTCTATTCCATCATGAGAAACAAATACACTGATAAATGCAAAATTACTAAATGTAAGATAGTTTAGAAGGTTGGGTACTAGCCGTTGGGAGGTGGGGAAGGGAGGAAGACAGATTGAGAAAGACTGCAGAGAGAATATGGTGCCATCTGTGAAGGAAAGAACGGGACTCTGAGGGAGAGGTAAGGAAGGACTGCATTGTAGGCACAGTGCACAGTTAATACAAAGGTGTGGAAGAAGCCAAGGCCAGTTTGACTGGATCACACCGACTATGTGCCAAACATGTGCTGGGGATCACTGGAGATACAGAGGTAAGAACAAGCTAGCATCTGCCCTCAAGGAGACTCTAGTCAGGGACACAGAGTTTACACGGTAAAGTGTTGACAAAATATATTAAAATGTTTTGCTACAGGGCGGCTAGGTGGCGCAGTGAATAGAGCGCCGGCCCTGGAATCAGAAGGACCTGAGTTCGGAGCCGGCCTCCGACACCTAATCCGCACAAACAAAAACCTAGCCGTGTAACCTTGGGCAAGTTACTTAACCCCAATTGCCCTAAAGGGGCGGCTAGGTGGCGCAGTGAGTAAGAGCGCCGGCCTCGGAGTTTGGATGACCCGAGATCAGATCTGGCCTCAGAAAATGAGCACCCACGCATAAATCAAATGACTAGCCGTGTAACCTTGAGCAAGTTACTTAACCCCAATTGCTTTAAAAAAAAAAAATGTTTTGCTACAGTTTGGGGGTAAAGTTTATTGTATTTGTGTTATATTTTTATTTCTTTGTAAGTTCCATAGCAAGTACAGCCTACTTAATGATGTTGAAAGAATATCTGACATGATATGATATAACATAACAATATAAATGAGTTTGCATTTGTGTAAGTTTGTAAAATATCTCATGGGATCATCACCATAACTCAGTGAAACAGGACGTACAATTATTACAAGTGTTTCAGGCACTTCTTAGCTGTATGACCCTAATTACTTCTCTTATGTCTGACTCAGTTTCCTCGTCTGTAAATAGTGATAATTATAGCACCTATCTCAAAGAGTAGCTGGAGGGATCAAATAAGATATTTGTAAAGTAAGTACTTAAACCTTAAAGCCCTATGCCAATGCTATTATTGTTACTATAATTAAGATACCTAATTTATAGTAAGTGGTGAAGCCAGCATTCAAAGCCAGGGCATCTGACTCTCCCGATTGACCTGGGTCAGCCTAGCAAGCAAGAAAACAAAACAAAAACCAAGGCTAGCTCTTCATAGCTACAATAATTTCTCAATAAATCCAACACAAAGCACATATTAAATACCTGCTGTTTACCAGCCACTGTGTTAAGTGAGAAGGAATCCAAGGACCTAATCCTAACCTGAAGAAGAAACTTTGTGATTGAACCTATGAGCATTCTTCTTGTTTCTATACTAAGCACCCCCAATTCTTGGCTTGAGGCCCTTCCCCTTCCTGGTGGCCTCACTCTGGACTCTGCTCCAGCCTGCCAATGCCTTTCCTAAAGTGCAGCATGTGCCCAGCCCTGAGCACAACACTCCAACTGTGGTTTAAGTACCTAGAAGCGAGAAGACCAAAATCACAAACATTTCTTTGGCTGCCATATCCCTCTACTGCCTCATGTTGTCTGTGGCCTACTTAAACCTGCAAATCATTTTTAGATCAATTTCTGACCAATTGTGCCTTTCCCATCACGTACGTGTAAAGGTGATTTTCTGAACCTGTGTGACACTTTGCATTTATATCTATTAAATTCTCCTTTATTTGATTCAGTCCAATGTTATAGCCTGAAAAGACCTTTCTGAATACTAAAATCCTGATTGTCACAGTGCCATCTGAAAACCTGATGAGGCTTCCACCTATGGTTTTATCAAAGTCATTGTTCAAGATGGTAATCATTGGAGGACGGAGCACACGTGCCTAGAGCACCCTGCCAGAGGCCTCCCTCCAAGCTGATGCCAAATCAGTAATGATTACTAATTGGATCTGGATTCTAACTAGTTCAGAATTTCTTTCTATTTCTTTCACAATAATTTCTTTTGAGACTTCATTCAATATTTTGGTAAAATCTCCATCTCCTACAGCAAGTTGCCTTGAGAGACACACCATGCCTACATCATTTTCTTGGCCCTATTGACCTATCAAATATGAGGAATGAGGTGAGTGATCAAGTGAGACAACATTTGTAGATATGACCACCATGGTGCCTGGCACATGGCCCTCCACAAATGTTTATTTCCTCCCCTATCGTAGCATAGCATGGTCTGCTCTTCTGAATCTACTGTGGATAGGAAGGTGGGGGAAGAAGCTCACTTCTTCCCCCAAGCAACAGTGAGACATTATTTCATTAGCTGGAGGACATTTCAAAAGTCAGCACATCTTGTAGACTCATTTAGTCCAGGATAGTATCTGGGGAGATAGTGATCAAGATGTTGCTGCTGGTGGTTTGACTTGCTTGGCACAGGTGGCCCCCCATCTCTCCCTCAAGGCACCATGTTGCTTTGGCTAGGTTGGGTTGCTTTCCCCATGAGTGGCATTTGATTGGTTACTTACAGGGGTGGCTGCTGCCACCCCCAAGAGGAGTTGCTTTCCCAGATGATGGCTGTGAAGGCTGGGGGAGAAGCAGAACTGATGGTCTGGGGCAGGAGGAAGGGAATACTACCCCTCCCAAGGCTCTTGTGCTTGTCTGCCTATTGGTGGAAGGTAGTCAACAAATGTTGCTAGTAATGATGAGGAAGGTGGGCCCCTTCGTGCAATGATTTCTCCCCTCAAAGATGGCTACAGAGGCCAAGCTGGAAGCAGCTTTGGTGGTTTGGAGGGCCCAAGGCTCCTAGGTTCAGGATTCTGGGCTGTCCCCACTAGGGTCTGATGGGACATGGGGGTGAAGGAGGAGGGAGTAGCTTCACTTGCGGACACATGCTGCTCCCCCCAACATCAAACAATAAGAAGTCCCCAAGCATGTGTGCCTTGCTAGTGACCAAGAGAATGCATCTATATCTTTTTGGGGGGGGAACCCAATCCTTCCTCCAGTAAATTCACTCTTTGTTCTTGAAGTTATAGCTAACTGCCCTCCCCCTCCCCCCAGAACAGGAGCTCCTGGAGAGCAGGTCATGTCTTATTGTTCTTTCTATAGTCCCAGCACTGAGCTAAGTGCTTAGCACATAAGGGCCCACCAAGTGCTTTTAGATTTATTCCTCCTAACTCATCCTCCAGTATCACAGAGGAAACCACCCCAAGGAAGATTTACTTGATTCACATGAAGGAGCTTGCAGCAATCTTTCTGCTTTTGTGCTAAAAATAATGGGCTCCTTACCCCAATACCTAGTAAATGGTTCCCTAGTTACCCACCCGCAAGTTTATCTTTTCATAAAGTAGTCTGCACAGTCTTCCTAGCAATCACCTAGAGTGTTTTCAGATAACATGGGAAAATCTGGCAAACCCTAGAAATCAGGCAGTCATTAGCCTTATGCCCCCTCTCCCCTGACTCCCAGCTGACCAGACTGAGGTTACAAAGATGAAAGCACTTTTAAGACTGTGGTTCCAAAGTCACAAATTCAAGCCACAGTTTCCTGTGTTGGAAAAAACATAGGCAGGTGAGTATGACCTCTGGACTTGGAGTATCAGGAGCTGAGTAAAAGTCATTCAGCCTCTTTGGGATGATTTCCCCTAGATCTACCAAGTGCTTAATACATTTGGGGTTTGTATCACATTGTGTGCCACCAAAGCCAGTGCTGCACAGTAGGCCAAACTGGGAAGACCTAGGTTCAAATCATGCTTCATCACTTAGTGTGTTACCCTAAGAAAGTGACCTAACTTTTATTGCTTTTTCTTGGAATCACCTGTTCTTGGCACATTGGAAATACTTAATATATGTTCATTGACTTTTCTTCATAGGTAAATTCAGATGCTCAAACAGAGCCATGATTTCATTGATTTGGACAATTCCTCCCATGATGCAGCTGGCAGTGCCACTGTTGATCAAGGCTTCCCATAGATTTACCACTGGGATTTACCCAATGTCCTGGCACCTTTCTCTATTTCTCTTAGAATCCCAAGACCAATAGTGAAATACTTGGACTGTCCATCTCTTAGTCATCATTATCAACACATGACCAACCCAACTTGTTATTTGCTCATATATTTCCCAGATGATATCCTTGTCTCCAGTTTTTCTGTAACATCCCTTGTTATATGCTGAAACCTGATCACACTCAGCCACGTGCCTCTCTCCTCTGTCCTCCATAAAGGTTGTCTCTGGTGTTTCATCATAGCCTGGAGAAAACTCCAGGTTCTTGAAGGCCATGCAGGAAGAGTGAAGTTCTACCATGACAGAAAAGTTTGAGGCATAGTGCCTTCAAAAGACTGATTCTGCTTTCCAAGGATTATCAAGCAACTAACTAACCACCAAGCATTTATTAAGCTTTTACAATATGCCAAGCATATTGTGCTAAGGGCTAGGGATGCAAGGAAAGGCAAAACAGTCTCTTCAAGGAAGGAAGGAAGAAAAGAGGGAAGGAAGGAAGGAAGGAAGGAAGGAAGGAAGGAAGGAAGGAAGGAAGGAAGGAAGGAAGGAAGGAAGGGAGGGAGGGAGGGAGGGAGGAGAGCAAGAAGAGAAAGGGAAGAAAGGAAAGGGAGAGCAAGGGAGGGGAGATCAGAAGAGTATTTGAGCAATTGACATGTAACAGGTTCTATGCTAAGCCCTAGCTTTGCAAAAAACAAAAGTGAGAGAAGTTCAGCATCCTTGCCCTACACACACACACATACATACACACACACACACACACACACACACACACACACACACACACACCAGCAGACTTCTCATCTTTAAAATAATGATAAAAATAATGACAAATAAACTTTGTTCTTCCTTTTCACTAATAACTTAAGGCTTGTTATGAAGCTCAAATGAGCTGGCTATGGCATCCATCATCATAAATCATGTGCACAAGCTTGTTGATTTCACACAATCAGAATTAAGGAGTTAGAAAAGGACATCAGTCACTACTGAGTCCAACCCATCCAGAAAAGGACTATCACATACCTGACAGGGAACTGTCCGGCCTCTGCATGCAGCCTCTCAGTGAGAGGGGAGCCCACCAGCTCTCGAGGCAGCCCCCTCCACTTGGGGACAACCCTAATTTTCAAGAAGGCGTTTCTGACATCCAGTCATTCATCCAGACTAGAAGAAAGCATGAGTAGACTGAGCATGGTGAATCCAAAGGAGCAAACAATCCCGAGAGCATTTCTTTCGGGACAAGATGCATCGGGAACTTTCTTTTGTAATCACTTACCATTTCAGTTATGCCTTCCTCAGGCTAAAAGTAGGCTACATAGAAAATATTCAAAGTTACACACACACACACACACACACACACACACACACACACACACACACACACACACAAGCTTCTTTATCTATTTTGTGTATCAGGCAGTGAGTCTTCACCTGGTATCCTGAACTTTTTTTAAACATTCTGGTAATTAGATTTCACTATCATTGTTACTCTTTGTAATTCTCTGTATTTTATCTTACACATTTAAACACATTAGTTTGAGAAGGCTTCTGTCCGTAGACTTCACCAAATTGCCCAGAGAGGATGGAGGGGAGTGGTCCATGATACCAAGAAACTTGAAAAAACCCCCAGTAGAGAAAAATGAACATTCATGGTTGTTAAAGTTTATCAAATTCAGAGTTTTTTAAAAGGAACTCAATGTTTTTCTCAAGCTAGCTTTTGCGGGGTGGGGTCTAGATTTAGGATTTCATTGCTTTAATGAATTCCCATTGTGGAAATACTCAAGTAACATGGATAAATGAATAATAATAATTATTATTATTATTATTATTAAAATAGTGCTTCTAATAATTTTAAATTACTATATTTTTCTAAAATTCATCTAAATTATGTAATTTTAAAATATTCATAC
This sequence comes from Gymnobelideus leadbeateri, assembly GCA_011680675.1. NCBI lineage: Eukaryota > Metazoa > Chordata > Mammalia > Diprotodontia > Petauridae > Gymnobelideus > Gymnobelideus leadbeateri. Next base: position 30,648 of record WOXC01009517.1, on the reverse strand, counting down.
ATTAAATATGATATATAAATTATATAATAAATCTATAATTTAAATTATATACTTATGTAATAAATATATTATATAAATAAACATATAACCAATAAGTTTAAAATGTTTTAAAATAATAATAAATATTTTATTTTAATTATAACTAGCATTTACATAGCATTTCAAGCTTTACAAAACACCACACCAATATTATCTTCACAATTTCATTATCGGAGCCCTTGGGAGATAAGTGCTTTTATAATCCCCATTTTACTGAGGAAGAAATTTAGGGGGACAGAGGGTGAGTGATTTACCCCAGATCATACAACTAGTAAGTGAGATGAGATTGGAATTCAGGTCTTCCAGACTGTAAGTAACCTAGTGGTTCCTTTGAAATTTACCTTCTTAGAGAGTTGCCTGGGGCATTGAGAGGTTAAATGAGTTTCCATTGCTCACACAGCTGGTAGGGCTCAGAGTCAGGCATTGAACTGAGCACTTCTTGACCCAAGTCCAAGCCTCTGTCCACCATACCATGTTTCCTCTGTCTTGGATTAATATTTCTCTGAGCTAAGTTTGTCATGGGCCAATATCAGAACCACTTGAATTGAGAACACACATCTAGGTGACCCTGGGCTATGCTGGGTTGGAAGGACACCATGGAGTTTGTGGGTTAGAGTGGCGTGATCTTTAGCTGATTTCCGAGCCCTCTTTTTCATTTGAGTTGAAAACCACTTGAGTAGCTGGTTCCATTGGGAGACAACTTGAGCTCAAAACTCCACTCCACCTCTAAAATGGAAGGCTTTTATTTTCTTTATCCAACATTTTTCCCAATGTCTTTTAAATCCAGAAGCCAGGACCCATCTCCCAGACATCCCTGTGGCTCTCAAGCCTGTGCCATGCTCTATAAGGCTTAGATGGAGGCCTGAAAGCTAGAGGGAACCCTTTGAGAACATCTGGTCCACTCTGCTTATTTTGCAGATGAGGAAACTGAGGCCCAGGGAATTAACCTGCCTAAAGTTGTACACGGTGTGAGTGTTTACCCCGACTATGAGCTCCCAGAGGGCAAGAAGTATCTTTGTGCTTTTGTCTTTCTTTGTATCCCCAGCATTTATTGGACCAGCTTGTAGTAAGCGTTTAATAAATGTTTACTGCTTGAACTGATTGAGTGGCATGGGTGCTGTCCTTTGTCCTGGAGAGAGCCCCATTGCCCCCCAACAAGCCACAGCAGGTTTTTCTGCTTAAATATGGACTTAGCTTCTGAGGTTCCTTGATTCTGAGTAATAGGAAGGGCCCTTCAAAGCCATTCTGTCCAGCTGGCTCAGACACAGAAGGAAAGTGAAGAAGTAAAACAAGACAAAAGCAAGCTGAGAAACAGAGACTATGTAAAAAATCTGGAGGGTGGGCAGAAAGAGAAAGAACGAAGGACAGAAACAGTAGGGAAAGGCAAGAGGGAGACAGAGAGACAGAGACTGTGTAACAAAAGAGGAAGGGGGAGAATGATGTAAACCAGAAGTTAATAAAGCATTTGAAAAAAAAAAGAGGAGGGGGGAAGAAAGACAGAGAGAGAGAGAGAGAGAGAGAGAGAGAGAGAGAGAGAGAGAGAGAGAGATTGAGAGAGAGAATGAAGTAGAGAAACAGTAGGGAGAGACAAAAGGGAGAGATAGAGGGACAGAGAAGAACAGAAACAGAGAGATACGGAGACAGAGACAAAGAGAGGGGACAGAGATGAAGAGAGAGACAAAGAGAGATAGAGAAACAGAGACAAAGAAAGGAACAGAGACAGAGAGGAACACAGAGAAAGACTCTCTTTAATGTGGAATAAGAGTTGCTTGGGAACGTGCCCTGGGAAAACTGAGAATTCCCTTTCTGACCACACAGATAAACAAGCCCTTGTTTTTAATCGTTCCTATCCATCACATTTTCAAACATGGTGTGGAGAGCCAGCAGCTTTCTCCATAAGTATTTTTAAAACATTATTTTATGATCAAAATATATCTAAGAGGTTGAAGTCCCATTAAAATGCAAATACTTCTAGCAGCAGCTGGGCTAAAAAAAAAAAAAACAGTTCACATTTTGGAACAGGAAAAGGAAGAATGGAAGAGTAATGTAGTCCATCCTCAAAAGTATTTATAAAATACCTGCTCTATGTACAAGTCAAGTATGACAATACCAAGGCAAGTGAGGTTTAATCCTAGGCACTGAAAATTAAAGGGGGCAAATAGTTCAAGCAGGCAAACAGTCTCCCCTGCCCTGCTCCTCCCAGGGTGGCAGCCTCCTGCTGTCTGCCTTCACACACACTGGTAACCCAGAGCCTCTGTCTCTCCCTCAGAGGGCTCTGTCCTGGGGCCTCCCCTCATTCCTCAGTGACTAGTTTGAGGGCACAGAGTGCTGCTCAGCCTGGGAGCCTGCATTTCTAGTTATACTTCTGACACAGGGGCTAAAAATACAAAAATGAAAACCACCCCCTCCCCTCAAGGTGCTTCTCTTCCATTGGTGAGACACAGCGTACAAACACATAAAGAATCTGAAAACACTCTGAGGACAGAGCTAACACTCCCGACCAGGAAAGGCTTCCCAAAGGGCAAGGGCTCTAGTCTTTTCTGTGTCCTGAGCCCCTTAGGCAGTCTGCTGAAGCCCATGGGCCCCTTCCTGAAAATGTGTTTTTAAATGCAAAAAGCAAAATACATATTATATACATATAAACAAAATACATCATTATGAAAGAAACCACTGACAGTGAGATCCAGCTATCAAAATTTTTCTTTAAAACAAGTTCCTGGAGCCCTGCAGTGGGGGATGGAGGCTAAGCAGAGTCTGAAGGAGCTCAGCTATGGCAGAGACATGAAAATAAGGGGGGTCTCTTCATTTCTTGTAGTCCGAGCAACAGAATTTGGGAGCACAAGGAAAAAGGAGAGGGTGCACTGTCAAAGGAGGCAGATTCAAGGGGTGACTTCTCATCCCTTACAACTAATTCTTCCCACAGGCTAATGGGGAACCTCTTGTGTTTTCCCATTTCCTCTGTTTCAGCCCCACTGCCATGATTTCAGGCCAAAGTCTGGGCTGCATCCAGGGTAGAGAACCTGCAATCTTGAGGCTACATGAGGCCCTCTAAATCCTCAAGTGCTCATTTAGGGTTAGAGTCAGAGACACTGAATTCAATCCAAGGGCCACACTTGAGGATCTAGAGAGCCATATGTGGCCTCAAGGTCATTCCCTGACCTAGACTAATGCACTGGCCTAAGCCAGACATGGCCAATCACTGCCCTCAACCATCCTCACCTTCCTAAATCAAATGGCACTAATTGTGTACCTTTCTTGTTAAAACTCCATCCTTATTTCAAGGGTTTCTTATCTCCTACAGTCCTTAGCCTGACACTCAAAGCCCTTTATATTCTAAATACAACTGACCTTTCCAGGCTCCAACCCTGCCATACAGAATAGCCAAACCCACCCAATGCTGATTTCACAAACACACCCATCATTTCCTACCTCTCAGCCCACCCACCCCCAGCTCACCTTTGCCTACCAAGGCCCCTCTTCAACACTACCTCCTCTAGGAGCTCTTCCCTAATTTTCCCAACCAGATGTGATCTCTCCCTCCTCTGAGCCCTCGCAGCCACCTCCTCCATGAAATCCTCCCTGATTTTCCCACTCAAATGCTCTCTTTCCTCTGCAGATTTTCCTTATGACACTCATCTGGGGAATGGCCCTTCCTCATTAAAGTGAAAGCTCCTGGAGGGCAGGGCCTGCTTCATTCATCTTTTTATTCCCAATAAACTCAAGCAGAGTTGTTCACACAGAGTAAGTTCTCAACAGATTTGTGTTAAATTGTATTAAAACAGACTTGGGAGGCACAAAGCACATTAAAAGTGTATCTAGTGTTGTTTCATTCTATCTACCTCCTTCATGCCATTTCTCTGCTGAATTAGGCCTTAGAGAGACAGATTGAGATGGAGATGAGGCTAGGGAAGAGGTTGGGAACAGGGATGGGAATAGGGATGAGTCCCGTGATTCCACTGGTGTGGACAAGTCCCAGGTGAGCAAGCTCCCTCTACCAATAAAGGTCAGTTCTTATTGGAGAATTACCTAACCTGAGATAAACAACTTAGTCTGAGTCACAGAGTCAATATGTGAGCTGGAACCTGAACCTAGGCCTCTCTAGCTTCATGGTCAGTTTATTGCCACTATCCTAAAGAGCCTTTATTTCATACATGGTGTTCTTTCTGTAGCAGTCTGCTATAATAGAGAGCGGGCTTCCCAGTTAGGGCAACCTGACTTCAAGGCCCACCTTGGACACATCCTGGCCACGTGACCTTGGGAAAATCACTTTTTAAAAAGACAAAAGAAAAAAATAATAATGAAGAACATTTTCTTTTCATTCCAGACACTGAATCCTATATTGCTCTAAGTTTCTGAAGCATACCAGGACAGCCTTTACTAATACCAAGATTTACTAATGCAGCCCCAGGGCCAAGTCCCTTAATCAGCTCTCAAGGATTAGAAATTATACTTGAGATCCATGGGAGGAATCATGCCCAGCCCCTGACATTTACACTGACCTGATGAATTACAGCTCCCAGCCAACCTCCTGTGGAAATATTCTGAAAATTCAGAAAACTGTTAACATATTCAAATGAGTGTACATATGAAGGAAATGGAGATTATTTAGCTTGGAATTAAAGGCAAGGAGATGACAGTAAAAGTTTTCAACAGTCTGGTTCTTGTACAGAGTATTCTGAGCTCCTTTCTCCCATTTTCCCACACTCAACCCCAATGACAGAAGAAAAGAAAATGAGTTTGCTTTGGGTAAAGATCCCTACCTAGGGACAGGGGAATAGACCAGTTTCTAGGGCATCCTTCTTAGTAAGAAGAGTCTGATTAATGCCACACAGAACTTGCTTTTTCAAAGTGAGTCTTCCCTCCTATTGATAAATCTCCAAATTGTACAGACCAAAGCTGCTTCCCATCCCCCCAGTCATCTACCCAGGCCATCTTGCCATCTACCCTCCAACTGAAGATGTGCTCCACCCATCCATTCTCTATCTCTTGGAACAGTAATAAAATCAACAGCACCATTGTTACTATAAACAGTCATATATATATATATTTTTTTTAATTTGGGGTGAGAGGAAGAAAATAAATTATTAACTGAAAAAATTTTGTATTTTCAAAGAAAGGATGTGTCAGTGTCCTCCCCTATGGGTCCACTCACCATCCCTGTGACTCCCCAGAACAAAACTGCTTTCTCTGGTTCCCACTTCTCTATGTGTGTTACCCCACCCCAACCCTTTTAGAATGTAAGTTCCCTTTTCTAACTGTCTCCAGTACTTAACCCAATGCCTAGTGATCAATAAATGCTTTCTTATTTGTTCATTCCATGTACTTCTGTAGGTTTAGATAAAATATATACCAAATTGATGTAAAATAACTAGTGGGTGGCTAGGCGCCAAGGGATCAGCAAAGTGGCCGTGGTGAGAAATGGCAGTTGAGCTAATCCTCAAAAGCAAATAGGGATTCTAAAAGGCAGAGGGGATGGAGGGAGCATTTCCAGCCTTGGGAGATGACCAGCACAAAGGCACATAAATGGGAACTGGTCTGTCATGTGAAGAGCAGCTACAAATCCATCTTAGCTAAACCACAAAGTAGAACAAGGAAAGTAACCAAAATTCAAGCTGGAAAGGTAAGTTGGGGCCAGCTTGTGAGGGGCTCTCCAATGTCCAACAGAAGAAGGTGTCCTCAATTCTAGAAGCAATGGAGAGAAAGCCATTAAACCAAAGGTGGGGAACCTGCAGTCTCAAGGTCACATGTGGCCTTCTAGGTCCTCAGGTGTGGCTTTTTGACTGAATCCAAGTATTACAGAACAAATTCTTTTATGAAGGGAATTTGTGCTGTAGAGTTGGTATTCCAAAAGCCGCACTTGAGGACCTAGAGGGCCACATGTGGCCTCAAGGCCACAGGTTCCCCACCCCTGAACTAGATTCTGTCAAGCAGAGGAAGGACAAAGTCAGCTTTCTCCCCTTCTATAAAAATCACTTTGGCAGCTGTGTGGAGGATGGATGTGAGGGGGGACAATGAGGCATGAGAACCAATCACATCTCCCTAATTGCTTTCTCAAACTAACATTGATTGGTAAGTCTTTGTTTTCTCTCTGTCCTATTCCTCATTGTTTTCAGTGGAATTTTTTCAGGTTTTCAAATCATCCTCCCCATTCTCACCTCACCCATCCTCATCCAGACCAGTATCTCAGTGTTCTGCCATTCAAGCTATAGGAGGGGAAGGAAGAAAAGGCCTGGCAGTGCCCAGGATGCAGGCACTTCACAGGACACACTAGGAATTCATTCTATTAATTTCCTGGCAGCACTAATTAAAATTCCAAAGCTGTTTGTCTTCTTCTTTGATCCTACTTTTGAAATATGGAAATTCTTCCACCATGTAGTTTCCACAGCAACAGGGTGGTGCTCTTAAAGAATGATCCCTTCTCTACATCAGTAGAATTTGGGGAGTGAAGGGGGCGGGGTGAGGAGAAAGCTCATTAAAGCCCAGGATTTTCAGTAGCAATGAAAGAAATAAAAGAATATTGGCCAATTCCCATTTATTACAGTGTGGAAATTCTTTTAAAACTCCTGCCTGTCAGACTTTTATGACTTTCAAGATACTAATTAAAGTTCAAAGCTAAAGAATATACTCGAGGATCATTTGGAATTTTATGCTTCTGACTCAGCCTAACTCAGGAGCCCAGGGGAAGGTTTCCACATTATTTCTAGACTTCCACATCTCCACAAAACATGAAACTAGGTGATATCTGCAACAGAATAAAACCATTGTAGTCTCTGCCTGGATGTAAAGCCTACATGGTGTGAAATCCACCTACATTTCCAGTCTGATTTCATACAACTCCTCCTCACACTCTGTTTTTTCCCAGTAAAGCTAGCCTGCTAGCTATTGCCCACACACAACATTCAAACTCCCCCATTTCATAAATGCCTTCCTCACCTTCACCATTTGAAATCCCTAGATTGCCTAGAGACATAGGTCAGGTGTCATCTCTTGCACAAGACCTCTCCTAATTTCCCAAGTTGTTCCTTCTCCCTCTCTCTTTCCTCTCTCTCCTCTCTCCCCTCTCTCCTCTCTCTCCCCTCTCTTCTCTTCTCTCTCTCTCTCTCTCTCTCTCTCTCTCTCTCTCTCTCTCTCTCTCTCTCCCCTCTCTCTTCTCTCTCTCTCTCCTCTCTCTCTCTCTCTCTCTCCCTCTCTCCCTCTCTCTCTCTCCTTCTCTCCCTCTCTCTCCTCTCTCTCCTCTCTCCTCTCTCTCCCCTCTCTCCCCTCTCCCCACCCCTCTCCTCTCTCTCTCCTCTCTCCTCTCTCCTCTCTCCTCTCTCTCCTCTCTCCTCTCTCCTCTCTCCTCTCTCTCTCTCTCTCTCTCTCTCTCACCATTCCAAAGGTCAGATTGCTTTATGATGGCATTCATATCCAGCCTAGTCCTACTAGGGACTAGAAAGAAAAAGGCTAAGCTGTCTAAGACAGGAAGTGAAGGGATTTTCTGAAGACCAATTTCCAGCACTTTCCTAACTTTATTCATCTGTAGGATCAAATGGACTGAGCAATCTTGCGTTGTACAACCAGGATTTATGGGCGCCACAATGGACAAGAATTTAAGAAGCCCTAGATGGCAGCGAGGCGGGGCAGTGGGTAAGAACACTGGAGACCTGAATGCAAATCCTTCCTCGGATACTTGCTGGGTAAGTCACCTAACTAAGCACAGGTCTCATCTGTAACCCTTTAGATTGCCTTCTTGTATGGACCTCGACATTGTCACGCTGCCTTCTCCATTGGGATATCCACTCCTTAAGAGCAGGGACTGTGTGGAGGTGGGTGGGGGTGGGTGGCCATCATGTATCCTCAACACACAGGGCAGTAACTCACATATAGTAGGTGCTTAATATGTGTTGGCTGAATGACTGACCCAAATGGAAGGTTCAACTCAATGGCCTGTAAGACCCCTTCCAGCTGAAGATCTAAAACATTCTGTCTAACTGTGAATAATGGTGGACCTGTTTAGCAAACAGATCTTCTGGCAAAGGTCAGTCAAGTGATGCCCACTTACTTTTTTCACTGATATTTAAAAGAAAGAAGATGAAGTATTCTGTGTTCAAGTCCTCTAATCATCCAGAAACTTTCATAACTTAACTTTGACCATGAATCACACTGAATATACCAGAATAGAAAAAGAGAAATCTGCCAGGTGCCCAGGCACGTACTTTGGCGGGGGGGCAGGGGAGATGGGGTGGCCAGAGCTGAGAAGTTGTCTGGATCCCAGAGGCAATGAGTAGAGCCCAGAAGCAGGAAATATTAATTACCCTTTTCTTATTTCGCCATTAATTATCATGAAATTACACTGGCCCATTTAGAAACCCCCCGTGGCAGGACACTCCCAGAGTTTAATTGAGAAATAATCCATGTTATCAAGTAGATCTGGTGCCACCATTACCCTCACCTTGAGTCGCCTTTTCCTCCTATAACAGGTTTTGGCACTTGTGGTGCAGGGGGCAGAGCTCAGGCCTGGAGCCAGGAAGACCCAAGCTCAAATCTGGCTTCAGACACTTCCTTGCTGTGTGACCCTGGGCAAAGCATTTCATGATGTTTACCTCCATTTCCTCATCTATAAAATGAGCTGGAGAAGGAAATGGCCAACCACTCTGATATCTCCACTTCAGTATGGGGTCAAACGTGACTGAAATGACTGAACAGCAACCACAAGGATAGAAGGTAAGAGCATCAGGAACATCCTTCCACATCCTCATTCATGCCCAGAGTGTGTTATAAGGTGAGCAAAGGGGGGCAGCTAGGTGGCGCAGTGAGTAGAGCACCGGCCCTGGAGTCAGAAGGACCTGAGTTCAGATCCGGCCTCAGACACTTAACGCACACACAAACAAAAACCTAGCCGTGTGACCTTGGGCAAGTTACTTAACCCCAACTGCCCTCCAAAAAGCAAAAAATAAATAAATATAAGGTGAGCAAAGAAAGTATGGCCTCACAACAGCCCAGTGAAGTAGTCCTTATAACCTCACCCCCTGGAACCATGTGGCACAGTGCAGGTGCTTAATAAATGCTTGCCAATTGATTATTCAATTAACAATTAAACAAGCATTTATTAAGTGCCTGCTGTGTTCTAGGCACTTATTAGGATACAAAATAGTTCTGCCCTCAAAAGAGATTTGACTACCGTATTGTTATGCTCCTTTTATGGATATAGAAGCTGAGTTTCAGAGGTGGACAGCGGCTTCGATTTGATTGTCCAAGATCAAATATTATGTCAAGTTTCATCACATTAATATAAAAATTTGGAAGAGTACTTTTACTATTAGTCATATTAACATGAAAAAGTCATTAAAATGCATGGTTATTTCTATTAAAAATATGCATGAAGCACATTTCTCTTCAAAAGCAGAAGATGCTGGGGATGAAAATTACCATAAACATCGTCGGGCCCACCCTTCCCACTGGAAAGTACCTCTCCCAAGGCTGGGGGGCAGGCTCTGGTGGAAGTGGGCTGACATCTCCTGGCTTCCGGTTCCACATCCAGCAGACGCCTCCCTGAGTAGCCATGCTCTTGATAAAAGCCCCATTGGTATGTAGTGGGCACGCACAGAATGTCACTAGGGCATCAGTGGGTGAGTGCAGAGCATCCTAAGAAGAGCAGCCCAAGCTTCCTGCTATATTAGCCTGAGGAGGCAAAGAAAAGAATCCCTTCATCCTAAAGCTTTTCAATGTCGTTGTTCAGTCCTGTCTGACTCTTCATGACCCCATTTGGCATTTTCTTGGCAAGATACCGGAGCACTTTGCCATTTCCTTCTCTAGCTCATTTTACAGATTTGGAAACTGAGACAAACAGGGTGAAGTGACTTGCTCAGAGTCACATAGGTATCAAGTGCCTGAGTCAACTCTGAACTCAGGTCTTCCTGACTCCAGGCCCAATGCTCTATCCACTGTAAAACCTAGCTGCCCCTCCCTCAAGTTAAAAGGAAAGACCAACAAAGAAGAGAAGAGGATGTCCCCAAAAGACATTAGATGGAGAAGCCCAGGCTTGCTCAATGAACCTGGAGACTAGGAAATCTGCTCAAGATGGCAGAGAACAGCTTCTTGACCAGACAGCAAGAGGAGGGCACCAAATACAGTGGCTGAGACCTCAGATCACGGCATTTGACATTGGCCTACCCTGGAGCCCATCAAGGAGGACCCACAGGTTCCTGGGCAGTCCCTGGTCTCGCTCTGTTGGTGTCATGAGACTTTAGCAGAGATTGGCCCTGAACCACTGGAGATGGGGCTACAGAACCATCCCCTTGTGAAAAAGACTGACAAGCTAGTTCAATCTCTGTTCGTGACTGCCCTGAATAATCTCTGTTCAAGTCCTTACAGTTAGCCTGTTGCTTGCAAGAGGAAAATTGAATAATTGAATACCCCTAGGGGAGAGAGAAAATTGGTTGGATTCTCTTATTCCTAGAAAGGAGACTCTCTGAGTGGGAGTATAAGCAGTAAAGAGTATTAATTATTGAGAAGCCTCTGAGATAGGAAGTCAGAGCTTTGGGTTCTGCACAAAGGGTTCCATCGAGAGTTAATTTACATTTTAATTGCTTCACTATTCCCAGTTGATTAGAGCTCTTTACCCAAGGACTTGTTTCACAGGCTAAGACTATAACCCCACAAGCGAATGGACCAAACCACCAATAACCAAAATCAACAGCTTCATGCGATCGAAACCAATGCCTAGAAAATGCCACAAGAAGAGAGGGTTGTTATCAATTGGCTTTTGATTTCTGTGTACAATAGTGATGTGTCCTGCATTTAGACTGAGTTCTGCTAATGTTTCCTTTTCTGCAGCTGTATTTGTGTTCAAGACATTCCTGTGGACTCCATGACAATTCTTGAGATTTCAGTGAGTCACTACAGCTGCTAAAATCATAGCATTCAGTCAGAGTGCACAACAGTATTATTGTGTGTGGGATATTCATACATATAAGGCCAGTGTCTCATCTGCTTTGTATGGCTGCCCATACTAAAGCACGACTGGGAATCATGGAATACTACTATCTATGAAGAAATGAAATTAAGGATCATCCAAAGAGCTGCAAAGTATTACAGAGGGAGCCTCAGCAGATTGCAATGCATTATAAGCAAGGGATTTAAAAAGGAAAAGTGGGATAGAAACAGTTGTCAAAGAAATGAATGCACACAAGACGGGATGGTCCCAAGAAGAGAATGAGAGGTAAACTATGGAAAGCCTGTGAGCACCATTGATGATGATGGTGAGAGAGAGAGAGAGAGAGAGAGAGAGAGAGAGAGAGAGAGAGAGAGAGAGAAAGAGATGATGGGTAGATAAATAGATGGATAGATACATATATACATAGATAGATCATACATGAGAGATAGATAAGGAGATAAGCAGATTGATTGATTAATAGCTAGGTAGATAGATAATTAGACAGGCAGGTAGACAAAGTCACAGGGAGAGAGAGAGAGAGAGAGAGAGAGAGAGAGAGAGAAGGAGATAGGTAGTTAGGAGATAAACGGGGAAAGTGAGAGAGTACATAATTTATGGAAAACTTTAAGACTTGCAACACATTTTACACATATTATTTAAATTAATATTCTTATTCTTATGTCAAAAGAAGTGAATGACAGGCCACCAGTCCACTGGGTAGCAGGCTGGTGAGGAAGTCATGGGAGGCTGTGAAGCAGAGTTATGCAGAAGAGGCAGACAAAATGTGGTATAAACACCATCCTGGATAGCTGGAAATATCCAGAAGGATTAGGTCACAGATGGCCATTAAGGTGCATTCTGGCTCTACGACCTGTCAACCTACATACTGAAAATTGAATTTCCACCTATTATTAGAAGGCCTTGCAGTAGGTGACCAATTTAAAGGACCAAGATGACCTCACACAACCGAGGCCACCAAACCATAATAAGGTCAGTCAAATGCGAGACCAAAAATTGTTCCAGTCTGATTTGCTATCGAGTAAACTTTTTTTTAAAAGTTCTCCTGTGGTCATTTCTAAAGGAATTTTCTTTTGTTGTTGTTCAATCATTCTGTTATGTCTGACTCTCTGTGACTGCATTTGAGGTTTTCTTGCTACAGACACTGAAGGGATTGGCCATTTCCTCCTCCAGCTAATTTTACAGATGAGGAGACTGAGGCAAACAGGGCTAAGTGACTAGCTCAGGGTCACACAGCTAGTAAGTCATGATTGAACTCATGACCATGAGTCTTCCTGACTCCAGGCCCCAAGCTCTCTGTATTATGGTGTCCTCTAGCTAGCCTTTTAATAAAATACATCATTAAAATTCTCACTTGCTTGTAGTAAAACTGAATTTTCTCAATCTCTTGCTTACTTTTTAGAAGAATATTTTGTAACTATTTGTTGGAAGGAGCCTAAGGATTTTTATTTTTTTACTTCCTTCAAGATGCAAATTAGGTGCTGACCTCCTGGCTCTCTCACACACTCTATACACTCTTATCTCTTTATCCCATGTCTCCCTCCAGCAGACTGGAAGCTCCTGGAAGGCAGGAACCAGGTTCTGTTTTGTCTTTGAACCCCCAGAGCCTAGGACAGGGCCTGGCTGTAATGTATGTTTTGTAAATCTTTATGGAATGAATGAAGAGAAAAGACCAAAGAGGACCTAACTCCTTCCTTATTCATTTCAGTTAATCAACAATCATTCATTAAGAGCCTCGTATGTGCCTGGTACATTCTAAGCACAAGGGATAGAAAGGAAGGAAAAAATAAATAAAACAAAACAAAATTCATTTCTACCATTTGTTGGTCTCACCAGTAGACTCAAAAGTGACAGAAAAGATCCTTGACATTCACATCAAGAGAAATGTGGCCCAAAATATGACCTGAGATGTCTGCTGCTCATCAGCTAAGGGGGACATGCGCTGGCTTGGGAGTCAGAGGATCTGGGTTTAATGTCACAACGTTAATGCTCAGTGTGATCTCTGACAAGTCCCTTAAACCCCTTGGGCCTCAGTTTCCTTCTCTGTAAAGTATAATGATTAGATGGCTTCTCAAGTCCCTGCTGGTTCTACTCCATATGTCTCCCACTGAACTCTGACCTAAAATAAGGTAACTAGTGAGAAGCAATATAAATGAAATACCACTGCACTGGTTAAATATGATGGGACAGAACCCAGAGTGAAAACTGAAAATTAGGAGCCGGGAATCCATAGGGCCAGCAGAAGAAAGAGATAAATATACAGAGGAAAGAAAAATATGTCTTTTTTAAAGCCATAATGGGTCCCAGATGAAAGGACTCCAGAATTTAAGGAAAAAGGAGAAATTACAAAGAAAACGAGGAAGAGGCAAAGAAAGAGGAACAGAAGAAGCTTTCCAAGGGAGAGTCATCTTTCCCTAACATTAAGTGGCCAGGTCATCCCAAATTAATATTTCAAAGTAATGGAAACAAAACATAAGATCCTCCCAAATTTATCTGATGAGCCCACCACCTCCATCCTGATGGGCCACTCATCATCTGAGGGCAGACATAGGATGGTCCCTGAGGATTAATTCCCTAGAGTTTAAAAGGTAGCAAACCTATTCCACACCTACTGGAAATGAAATACAAGCCAGCCATTCACACCTTTAAGTCTCCTAAACAATCTGGAGTATCACGCTTACTAAGCTAAGCAAACCCATCCACATTCTCGGGACCTGACCCAATACCTGTGATCTCTCTGAGCAGGTCATCAGGAGCATGAAACCATCTATTGTGGCTCAACACTGACACATTTTGAAAGAGTCTCAAATTTCCAAAGGATTGACAGGAACCACCACTGTGAGAGCTCCATCTTGCACAGGAACAGAGGCCTGGGTACTTCAAGTCACTGCCTAATTCTTCCCATACTATAAAAATTGTGGCTCCCAAAGTCCATGGCAAGTAGACCATGGGGCATAGCGGAGGACTTCTACACAAGCCCTGTTCCCAATAAAGACTCCTCCAAGGCATGATCAGCTTGGTCCTAGGACCCCTGGTCTGGAGGGGCTGCCAAAACACCAGGATGGTCCTCCTCTGGTCCAAAAATCTGCCCCTAAAATGCACATACTTCTGTTTATCTTAGTGGAGAAAACAGTCTTCTTAATGAGGACCCCTTTGGTTGGAAGGTATATTTCCTTTCAGCATATTAAAAGACATAGATGGGTTGAAAGGGGGAAACCAGAGGGGATGATATGGATTCTTGGCTTCACTCTTTAAAATAGAAGGTATTCTCTGAGCAACTGATGAGATGAACATTTTAAGTCTGGCCAAAAGAAATAAAGGAGCAAGAGGAACTAATGAGCCTAATAAAAAGGTACAGTCTAGAGTAGCCCTTAATCTCAGTAATGAACTTTCTGGGGGATGAAAAAAATTTGGTGTTGATAAAGCATTTCCCTAGTCCTGCGTACAGGCTCTTTGCAAAGAACTCACAGTAAACATAGACCGTCTGCAAAGCATCTGTTCAGTTTTCTGTAGGAGGAAAAACTTTGTTGTATTAATAACTTTCAAAAAACATACACTTACTAATGCAGGCTGGCAACTCAAATCCTCCCATCAAACCTTGTTATTTGATTGAGCAGAGTTCAAAGCTAGAGGTGGGGTGGAGAAGGGGTGGTGGAGGACTCAAGGTTTGCAAAAGCTCAGTAGAAGAGAGGAAAAAAAGGTCTTATAATCAAAACTTCAAGTTTTAGAGTCAAGAGAGCACAGAAATGGAACCCTTTGTCAAATGGGTCAAAAAACTGAGGTTAAAATCATGGCAGATGCCAAATATGATTTCAGCATATTTTTAGAGGAATATGCATAAACGATCGCTGGAATTTTAATATTTGCCTTTACAAGCGATTTAGGGGGACTTTGCCGAAGGAAAGGGTTTTTGTTTTTTTTTACAGCAATAATAAAAAAATACTTAATAGTACTTAGAGTAAAGCATGTGTGGTCACCATGTTTTAAAGGGGAAAGAAAAGGTAATACCTAACATCTGTGCTAGATTTCCACATGATAAAATCACCATAGTCTAAAATTCTCCTGAAGCTATGGGAACAAAAAAAATGTTTATTTGAAAACTAGGAAGAAACCTCAATGGTATTGGGCTGGGGGAGAGGAAGAACAGGACAGGAACCCATGGATTATGGGAGAACCAGCAACTAACAGGAATAAGTCCAAGTAGTCAAAAATGTAAGTTTATGAATCTTTTCAGATTTATAACTATGACTTTCATGCCTAAGAAACACTGGGAACTCAGTATCTTTTATCTTCACACATCCCAATATATACCACTCAGTGTCTTAGACCACCAATATCCCCTCTCCATTGATGTTAGATTTTTGATTTTCAGAGTCTTTCTTCTATATTCTTTTTACACATTTGCTGAATCTGTCTTTCACCTACATACCAATGTTGTTTCCTTGTTCATATTTAATACCTCTCTAACTAGGTCCTCCTCCCACCTGTCTGCCTGCTCCTTCTCAATCTCCTTGGCTGGGTCCACACCCATACTTTCCCCCACACATAAATGTATGCCAGAGTTCTGTTGGATGTCCTCTTCTCCCTCTCTACCCTATTGCTTGGAGATTTAATCAACTCCCCAGGGTTCAATGAACATCTATGCAGATAACTCCCAGACCTATTTATCCAACCCAAATCACTCTTCCAAATTCAATCTCACATTACCAATAGGATATTTTCAAACTGGATGTCCAGAAGACATCTCAAACCCAACGTGTCCAAAATAAAACTTAATACCTGTCCCTCCAAATTCTCCCCTCTTCAAACTTCTCTATTTCTGTAAAAAGAGAAAATTTTGTGCATAAATACAAAGTAGTTAAATACAAGATAGTTTATATTTAAAGATGGTGGAGGGAGATTTGTAGAGGAGAGAGAGAATCAGGAAAGATTTCATGCAAAGATGGTGCTAGAGCTATGTCTTAAGGGAAGAGAGAGATTCCGAAAGGCAGAAGTAAGCAGGAAATAGATTTTAGGCATGTGGGATTGCTATTGCAAAAGCATGGAGGGAGGAGATAAAATGTCTTGAGTGAGGAACAGAGAAAGGTCAATTTGGCTGGATAGCAGATTGTAGGAGAGGGAACAGCATACAATGAGGCCAGAAGGAATATGGAGGGGCCAGTAGGAAGAGGGCTTTAAAAGCTCAGCAGAGGTGTTTCTATTCAATCCAAGAGGCAATGGGAGGGCACTGAAGCTGGTTGAATAGGGAAGGAACATTGTCAAGTCAACACTTAAGGAAAATCACTTTGATGATTGTGTTAGGAAGGGAGAGATGAGGCAGGAAGACCAATGAAGGAGGCTATCGCAATAACCTAGATGAGATGTGAGGAGGGCCTGAACTAGAGTTGGGGCTGTGTGAACAGAGAGAATGGGATACACTCAGGAAATGTCATACAGGTAGAAATGGTAAGATTTAGCAAATATGCATGGTAAAAGATAGTAAAGGGCCCAGTGTAATACCAAGGTTGCAAGCCTAGGAGACTGGAAGTGGGTGGTATCCTGGGTAGAAACAAGGAACATTGGACAGAAAAGGCAATGTGGTAAGATCTGTACTGTAGGAAGATGACTTTGGCAGCTGAGTGGCAGATGGACTAGAGTGAGGAGAGACTTAGGGGAACAAGACCAAGCAGAGAGCTATTGCAATAGTCCAGGAGTAAGGTGATGATGGCCAACAAGGGGTGAGAGAAAGGAAGAGAAGCAGGCAGACAGGTAGGAGGAGAACCAGGAGAGAGCTGAGTCCTTATGAGTTAGTAAGAGAGGTATTAAATATGAACAAGGAAACAGCATTGGTATATAGGTGAAAGACAGATTCAGATGACCTGGAGGTTGCAGACTTGGACAACTGGGAAGATGGGGTACAGAAAGGTCGAGAAGGATAAGAATTTAGAAAAGCTCATTAGGTTTGGCAATTAAGGGACAACTGGTGATTTGGGAAAAAGTAATTTCAGTCAAATGAGACCGAAAGTCAGACCACAGCCCACATTGCAGACAATTATATCAAAGGATTTTTAAGAATTACAGAGACAGACTTGTTTAAAGACAGCATAGAAGGAACTAGCAGTGAGTTTGAAAATTAGAGAGTAGATGACTGAAGGACATTTCTATAGGAGAAGACAGGATGGGAGACAATAAAGGGATAGATGATAGACCTTGGCAAAGAGAAGACCCACCTCATTAGCACAATCTGATGGGAAGGAAGGGAGTGGGGGGGGGGGGCTCTACCAAGGGGTTTCAAGGTGAAGAGAAGAGCAGAAGTGAGAGCTCTCATTAAATGACCAAAAGCATTCATTTATCTCACCACTTCATTACCTCTCACTTGGACTTCCATCTGAGCTCCTTACTTCAAGTCTTTCCCTTTTCTTATTTATCCTCCACTTGGGGAAAAGGGAAGAAAACAAGCATTTATTAAACACCTACTGTGAGCCAGGCACTCTGCTCAGTGCTTTACAATTATTTTATTCTCACAACCCTGAGAGGTGAATGCTATTATTAACCCCATTTTATAGTTCAGGAAACTGAGGTAAACAGAGGCTCCCTGACTTGGCTAGAGTCACCCAAGTACATGTCTAGGGCCAAATTTGAACTGGGGTCTTCCAGATCCTAAGCCCAGTCCTCTATCTGCTGCACCAAATAGCTGCCCAATCAACTGAGGTCGTCTTGGTCTGTTGTCTCTTCATCTGGAAACGTCAACTTGCAAAAGAAAGGCCAGAATTTGTCGAAAAGAATGCTAGCCCAATTTTACATTTTATCTGGCACGGATCTGACTAGAGCTCAGTCTGACTATTAAGGATAAGTCAAGACGCTGCTACAGTCAATGGAAAACTCAACCTCCATCTTTGTTCCTTTGTTGGTGCTTTCTTAATATAATAAAAATCACAATGATAGCATTTACATAGTGGTTTAAGGTTTGCAAAGGGATTTACATATGTTTTCTCAGTTGAACCTCTCAACAGTAGTGTGAGGTTGGTGCTATCATTTCACAGATGAGGAAACTGAGACAAATGGAAGCTAAGTAACTTGCCCAGGGTCACATAGCTACTAAGGACCTGAAACTGGATTTGAACTCAGGTCTTCCTGACTCCATGTCCAATGCTCTCTCTACTCTGCCTCTAATTATGCTGAGTATCCTACTTTTCCAACAACTTCAAATATCAAGTGTTTCAGGCCCTGATGGCTATTTTTTTTCTTTCTTGATTCATCTTGAATAAGAAACTACTTCTCCCCTTATATTGTACCACGTGCTGGAACCTAGCACTAGTAATAGTACTATTAAGAACTGTTAAGTCACATCCTTGGCAGTTGACAATGTGGTTTCTTCACAGCCTGGTTTGGGGTCTCGTGCTGGCTTCTGAGCCAAGGAGACAGTGATTTAAATCTTACTCCAGATGTTTGCTGGCTGTGTGACCCTGGGCAGATCACCTCATCTCTCTGACCTTCAGTTCCTCATCTAAAATGGAGATAATAATAGCACCCACCCCTCAAGAGCTGGTGAGATGATCCAATGGTGACGTACATTTATCTCTTTGTAAACCATAAAGTAATGTGAGTTGTTACAGCTTTAAGCTTCTCTGATGACAATCACACAGAAATAGTCCTAAAACATCTGGCTATCTTATTACCATTCTGTTACAGAGCGACTGGATTTTTAAATCCAATAGATTTTTTAAATTAAATGGAAGTGAGGAGATCTAAGCACATCTCCTGGAGCCTCACTGAAAATGGGCCAACTTTGGGACAATTCTAGGAACAGAAAGGATGATGGGAACAGTGTATATTCCTCCCCGTTCCCATGTGGTTTTGATTTCCTCCACTGGTGTTCTATATTTGGGAGCTTTTCATTCCACAGAGTTTGGAGGTAGTGAGTATTTCATCTAGTAGCACCCATTAAAAATACTGTTCACAAATTTTCCATTTTTTCTTGACTTTTGTTATATTTTGTTTTTTGAGACTGGTTCTCCCTACCTCATACATGCTAGAAGTTCAGTAACTACTCATGGGACCAACCACTGTTAATCAGAAGGGAAGTTTTGACCTGTCCTTCTTGGAACAGGGGCTTGCCATATTGGCACCAGTATTAGTGTAGATACTCAATCCATTTTAGCCCTACTGATGCTCAGAATTCCTAGGCGTGAGCAACCCACCAACTTCAGTCTCCCAATAGCTGAGATGATAAGCAGGTACCACCACACCCTAGTGTTCACAAATTTTTAAGGATCCATATCCTACTTGGGCATTATGGTAGAAATTTCATCTGTGGTCATGCTTCAGTTCCACTGCTCTCTCCCTCATCTCTGCCTTCTAGCTTCCTTGGCCTCCTTCATTTTTCAACCTGGGTCCCATCTCCACAAGAAGCCATCCTTGGTCCCCTTTCTCGCTCTGAGTTTCCCCCTAATTTACCCACATACCACTTGTTCGAATATGGTTGTTGGCATGGTCTCTGCCCCCATTAGGTGCTGAGCTCCTCAAGGGCAGGAACTGTCTTTTACCTTTCTTTGCATCCCTAGTACACAAAGTAAGTGCTTTTAACAAATACTAGTTGACTTTGTGGAGTTGGGGTGTGAGTGTTACATTTATAATACAGGAATTTGTTATCTATAAATTTGAATGACAGAGAGCTTCTGATGTATAATTCTAAGTCATCTCTTTTTTAACATTGGTATTTTTTAAATTTTCAGTGATGTGCTACACAGTTTCTATCATTTCCTTACAAAATCTTCATCATCACCATCATCATCACCATCATCTCATTCCTCTCATTTCTTTCCATGGAGGCTCAGACAGAAATTGTCCTGGGCCAAATTGCTAGCAAAATAGTATTCTTTCATACTGAATGAATGAAAAGGGATCTTTTATTCTCTTACTATGTGTCAGGTGCTATGCTTAGAGTTGGTGATACTATTACAAGCAAGACAATCCCTGCCCTCAAGGGGCTTATATTCTAAATAGAAAAAAAAAACAACACTTAACAGAGAGCTAGGAAGAGTGGAATGTCCTGCTGACTCTAGAACAGGTGGATAAAAGAACTACTTTTGACTTAAATGGAATTGTTAAGCAGGTAACACAAGGATTATCTCTACTTGACAGATGATGAAACTGAAGCTCGAAGAGTGAAGTGAATAATTGTCCAGTGTTACACAATAAGAAGCCATCAGAGTCAGGATGGGAATCCACTTTGACTGCACAGCTCATTTTCCTGGACTCCGTGTTGTGGCCATCAAACCGACCTGAGTTCAAATCCAGCCTCTGTCACCGACTAGCTATGTGACTTTGGGCAAGTCACTTGCCCTCTGTTTCCCTCGGTTTCCTCATCTGGAAAAACAGGGATAATGATGGCACCTCCCTCCCTTTCAGGGCTGTTGTGAGGAGCAAACGAGATAAAGCAAGCATGAAATGCTTTTGCCCAGCGTGAGTAAGGGTGACATAAAGGTGAGCTATTGTTCTTTTCAATGCAGAACAATCCCCTCAGCCCCATCAGATACATCTGCACTGCTGCCCTGACTGGGTCCCTCCCACCACCCTCCTTTAAGAGTTCTCGGAGCTCAGGGCTCTGTCTCTCATTCCACAGGGACATGTATGGCGCCTTCTCAGGCACTCACCAGATCAATGGCCCCATGTCAGAGCCCATCATTTCCTGCTCAAATCGAAGTGGTCAGGCCAGCTAGAGGAATCACCTTACAGAAGCACATCAGGAAGCTCCCTCGTGACCCGCTGAGCCAGCTCCCTTTCAGTCTTTCCCCATAACCAACCTTTAGTAGCTCTCACATGGCTATCGAGAAGCTGTCCCCTTCCTACTTCTGGAACCCAGGATTCCATTCCTTCAAATTCCCAGAATTCCCCAAATGGGTTCTAGAGAGGAAGGAAATATAATACCTCCTCCTGGGGCTGGTGCCCAAGAGGGCAGCTCTTTTCCCAAGAAACACAGTCTAACTTTTATTTTTTTCAGGGGTTTTTTTGGAGGGCAATTGAGGTTAAGTGACTTGCCCAAGGTCACATGGCTAGTTTTTGTGTTAAGTATCTGAGGCTGGATTTGAACTCAGGTCCTCCTGACTCCAGGGCTGGTGCTCTATTCACTGCTCCACCTAGCCACCCCCAATCTAACTTTTAAGATGGATCCAGGTTTAATGCAAAAAGCCTGACACACTGTCAAGGAGAGACCAGCACTGGGACAGCTCCAACTTATTGGACTCATTGACTTTAAAACTAAGAAATCAGAGGAGATACGGGCTACACAGAGGCAGGGAAAGAATGAAGAGGCTACCAAAGGGTGTAAGGTGGTGGGTCATTTAAATGCAAAGCCTCTGCTCCCTTCTCCCCGGGACAGCACAGAAGGTGTGAGCCCTTCTCACTCAGGGAGCTGGAGAGTGTCAGGTAGAAGGAAAGAAACAGGTCCAAGCACCACAAGAGCCCCCAGGCTTCTGACGTGGCAACAACAATAACATCCACATTTATGTGACATTTTGCAAAGTGCTTTACTTCTGGCATTACCTCACTTAATCCCCATGATATCCCAGGGAGGTACGTGCTTTTATTGCTCTCATTTTCCATTTAAGGAAACTGAGGCACAAGGAGGCTACCACTGATAACCCTGCTTCACATAGTTAACAAGTATCTAAGGCAGGATTTGAACTCAGGCCAACCTTTCTGACTCCAAGCCAGCCCTTTTATGTAAGGGTCGTTTCCCTGCCTTCATGAGCCTACATCTCCTTAATCACTTCTCTCTTGTCCAACTTTCCTTGGGCATCCCAATGCCTGTTCCTACCTTCAAAGCATTTGCATCCTATTCGAGCAGAGGTGGGGGATAGGATCAAATGTAGAAAAGCACAATACATGTGGAAAGTAATTTCTGGGGGCTCAAGGAGGGCAACAGGCCCAGGGAATCTAGATGTCTAAAGCTACCTAGCTGTAAGTGGCTGAGGTAGGATGTGAATCCAGGTCCTCTGAGCCCACAACAATGGCACATTTCTACTGTACCATGATGTTGAATTTTACCCCAGTGAAATAAAGTCACTTGTTAGTCATTTGCTAATGTACAATACTGGAAGTTTTCCACACTGGGAGTTCCCTAATATCAATGAAATCATAATAAGCCCAGATCTTTAAAACAGAAACAAAATAAAGCATGAAGAAAAATTAAGAATGGTTAAATTCTTCACTGCTATTTTTTGTAATTCCCAAGGTCCTCAGCCAACTCCTCTCCCTAGAGGGAAATGTTGGTAGGTCAATGTCTCATAATCCCCCTCTTTATCTCTTGGGACCCCTTTGGTCTCCCATGCTGAGGGCCAATGTGAGTGTCTAGTGTCTCCTACAATCATCCCTTGTGGATCTAAACATGAACATAGCTGGTATCTAACCAAAGTTACCATATCTTCCTGGCCTGATTTTCTTTTGTAGAATAACTTTAGGTGGATGGACCCAATGACAGATTATGCCCACTGTTCAAGGGCAGCTCAGTGCTAAGAGGCTGGTGACCAAATAGACCTCATGGGGATACATCTTTTGGATCCAATAATTCTCATCTCCCCGTCTGTTTCCCAAAGACAGGTTGACATCTGTGTCATTAGAGGAAGCCACTTCTATTCACTACTCCAAAAGTCTTGAAAAGTCCCCCAATCCTCTGAATGGCCTCTCTAGAGGCTCCATATTTACATACAACTCATCCTTATGACCTAAGTAGTAGAAGGAAAGCAATCTCTGAAAATATAGTTTAAATTAGCTTCGGGTTCAAAAAAAGAGAACCTTCTATTTAGAACTGAAAGGGTTCTCAGAGGTCATCAAATCCAATCTATCTTACAGATGAGGAAACTGAGGTCTAGCAAACTGACTTAAGGTGGGAGAAAGGGAAGCCCACCACCCTTTAAAAAAGAAAAACCTAGTCCTTGTCTTGGTATTTAGAGTTCTTTACAATCTGGTCTCATGCTATCTTGACTGACATTTCTCATTACTCCCCACCAAAATCACACACGATGTTCCATTTCCTCATCTCCACCTCTTGGAACGCCTTGGTTGTCTTTAAGATCCAGCTCAAGCATCCCCCCTTTCCTAGTCCCACTGGCTGTGGAGGTTTCCAGGGTCTTCAGCTGCTGACTCCACTCCCCACATGGTGATTTTGCACCAACTTTGTATGTGATCTGCCTGTCCATAGACATGCCAATGCTGTCTCCCCTGCTGGAGTGTGAGCACCTGGAAGGCACCAACCACCTCACAGCTGTCTTCTTTTCTCCACCAGCAAGCTTCGTGCCCATCATGAAGCAGGTGTTCAATTCAAACTAATTAAATCTCAAAACAAGTGATGGAAGGTGGGAAGGAAGCTTGCATTCACTGAAGGGGAGTCACCAAAGGTATGTAAATAACATACCAAGAGGAGCAAATAGGGAATGTTCTACCTTTGACAGAAGCAAATGTAGACTATCCTAAATAGAAAACATTTCAAATCTGGCCACACCATTTCATCCATCAGTCCTTCTGGGCCCGTGCATCCAGTGTACTTCCTACCTAGAAAATTCAGTTGTAAAAATATCTGCCCTCATTGTTTGGCCAATTACCCATTCACTCTGTTCCCTACTAACCCTGAGACTGGATGAAGAGTTGAAACTTGCCAATTATTAGAGCCACAGGGAACTGGTGCTGCAAGTAAGACCATTTTGGGGGCCCTGTTGTGACACATGCATCCAAGCTTGGGGTTCTTAATAAGCATACACCAACTAAAGTATGAACATGCAATGAGAAAAAAAATCTTGCTCAAGAAACATGCTCATCCTAAGCTAATAATAAAGCATGAAGGGTAAAAAATGGATGCTCCCAAGGAAGAAAGGTGAAAAGGAAAAATGACCTTGATGCCATCCCGCCATTGACACATTCAGAGGCAACAGTCCTGCCCTCACTCACCTCTCTCAGATGGATGTTCTCCTTCTCCTTCTGATCCAAGATCACTTCCAAGTGGTTCACCTGAGACTCTGCCTCGGCCATCCTCCGGGTTCTCTCATTGTCTTCTTCCATTCCCTTCGAAGGCAAGCCCTTGCTCTGTAACATTTCTAGGAGCTTCTTGATGGACTCATCTCGGGCGTTGAGGGTCTGTTTCTGGGTTTCGATCCTAAGCTCCATCTCTTCCAAGGTCTTGCGCAGGAGGAAGAGCTCCTTGGCCTGGCGGTCATGCTCGGCTTGGAGCCTCCGGAAATTCTCCTCTGTCAGCTCAATAGTGAAGTGCTCGGCTCCACGGCTACCACTTTCCTGTTGGAGGAGATGATTAAGGTCCCTCTGGGTTCGGAGCTCATCCTGAAGAGCCTGGATTGTCAACTGCAGATGCTACAAAGGAAGAAGAAGCAAAGAAGGGGGGAGGGAAAGTCAGTGAAGATCCTGAAGGTGTTCCCACTTGTACCCAACGTGAACATGTCATGTTAATCATGAGATCAAGAGGAGCCGGGATGGAGTCTTACTCAATGGCCTCCGTTGTGTTATTAGCAAATGGAAATGTGGGAAATTAGTTGACACTTGTCAGATGTCTTGATAAAATATAATGCACACATACACACAAAAAAAAATGCTGTTAGTGTTGGTTACGAGTGAAATAAACAAAAAAAAAGGGTTGTAAGTTAGGTGGTAGAAAGGGTTAAAAGTGAGACATCCACACAGACCTTCTAGAGGTCCACAAAGCTCATAGACTCAGCATTCCTTGTTTTCTAAGTCATTCAGTAAAGAACAAGGGCTCTTACCCCGGGGGTCTATGAATTTAGGTGTGTGTGTGTGTGTGTGTGTGTGTGTGTGCATATATTATAATAAATATATGTATACATACATGTGTGGTAAATAAATATAGTATTTATACTGTATACATTTACTATAGATATACAGTATACATGTAACATATAATGTATTTCAACATAGGCTTCCTCTGTAACCCTGTGTGCTTTATTTTTATGCATTTAAAAATATGATTCTGAGAAGGGGTCCACAGGCTTCACCAGACTGCCTGCCCAAGGGATTCATGATGCAAAAAAAAAAAAATGCCCCTGTTCTAGCAGCTGCAAGGCACATTAAATAATGCCAGCCTTAAGAGGGAGGAATCACAAGGCTTTGGCCCTGCTGCTTCTGACACTTACTAGTCGTGTGACCCTGGGTAAGTCACTTAAACTCTGGGAGCAGCTCCAAAAATGTGGGCCCAAAAGACAGTGTCTGTGTGTCTCAGGTAACTATCTCAGACTTAGATTCTAAGTCACCATTAGGCTGCAGGATGGAGCCCCTTATGTTGACCAAAGTCCTAGATCTCTTCCTCCCATCTCTTCTTTTTCAGAGATAAAGGGTCACACATGGATACAAATACCAGCGCTCCTAAGGAGTGGACACAAAGAAGCCTCCGTTTTTACAAGGACAAAGCTGCAAACAAGCTTAGGAAACAGGATTACTGTATCTGTAAGCCAAAGGAAAACAAATGCACACACAAACACACCCAACGGATGAGGGGCTAGGCTTAGCAGAAGGAATGGCTTGCAAAGAGTGGACAAACCTTTGTTCTCCTGGCATCCAAAAACTGAACGGCATGGCCAATGAAAAACAAAAAAGAAGCAAAAAATCAACACAAAGATACAATGCAAGCAAATTGTGCTCAACAGAATAGAGCTTAACTCAACAGAAAGTACCTTCTGAGGAAAAAAAATCAGTTCCTTATTACAGCAGAGACCCACAAGCATTGCAACATCCACAGCACTGAGGAAGCTTGATAAACTGGAAATCAAGAAAGAAAAACCAAAAGCTGAGCTTTGCCCCCTTTGCTACATATACCTCACTTCAAGTGTTAACTCAAAGTCTGCAGAATATTTAGGATGAGGGAAGCACAATCTTCATACACATACAGTTTTAAGTGGAGGTAATCTCAGAAGGGAGGACTGGAAAAAAGGCCTCTTGCAGAAGGCAGGGCTTAAGCTGAGACTTAAAGGAACCCAAGAAAGCCACAAAACACAGGAGAGAAGGGACAGCATTCTAGGCATGAGGCACAGCCAGTGCAAAGGCATAGCATTGGGAGATGGAGATACAACACGTAGGAGGAAGAGCAAGAAGGCTGGTGTTCCTGGATCTCAGAATACCTGCTCCAGTCCTAAGCCCAAGAAATCTGCACACAGAAGGTGCTTAATATAATGAATTACTGGATTTCTTTGATTATCACAGGTGCATGAATCCCAGACCCCCAACTAGACTGTAAATTCCTATAAGGCAGGAACTGTGCCTTGCATTTCTCTTGCCAAAGAATCTATCACCAGTGGCTTATAGGCAGTTAATTAACAATAAATACATGTAAATTAAGCATATCTGTTCTGAAGTTTTTTTTTTTAAATCACACTTTTCATTTGCATCAGTTCATATAAGTGAAATGAGCATCAGAAAATTTATCAAGAAATTACCAAGAATTCAGTTCAAAAAGGACCTGCTATTGTGGGCACCGTGCTAGGCCCTGCCCTCAAGGGGCTTACATTCTGCTCATCCGCTAACATCAGAATCATTGGAAGGCTCCTTCCTGTGAGGTTTTCCTCACTTAAGACATTTTTGAAATTGCCTTCGGCGCCTGTAGCACATTCTCTTAATCCCCTGGCTGGAAATTACTCACTTTCAATGGTGAATTTGATTTGAGGGACAGTCAAAAGTGGTTCAGCACCAAAACTGATGAGGAAGGTGAGACATCA
Organism: Gymnobelideus leadbeateri; assembly: GCA_011680675.1. Lineage (NCBI taxonomy): Eukaryota > Metazoa > Chordata > Mammalia > Diprotodontia > Petauridae > Gymnobelideus > Gymnobelideus leadbeateri. Next base: position 3,966 of record WOXC01009517.1, on the reverse strand, counting down.
AGCTGGATGAGTCTATTTTAGGTCAGAAGGAAAGTGAAGCTATAATGGGGAAAATGAGACTGGCCTCCTTTTGCACCCAAAAGCTAGCTCCAAAGGAAATTCCACAGAACAGTCAATTCCAGAAGAAAGTAAACTCCTTAAGAATGCTCCATTTTTGTCTTTCTAACCCCAGTGTCTAATACAATGCAATATTAGTGGTAGAGAATAAATGTATTGAACTGAATTTAAGAGTTCCCAAAAATGTTTTAAGCAAGAACAGCAACACTGGAGTAAGTGCACAGTCACCTAAGGGGACTACTTTGCAGAGACAATACTTACTTGGATCTAGAAGTTCTAGTCAGTCCCTTGACTCCCAGTGTCTCAACCCTAGAAACTGCCAAGAGCAGACTCTCCCTGGTGAAGCTATCCTCTAGACCACAGAAATTTGATATCTAATAGACAGATATAAGTCTAGCCTGATGCCCTCTTAAAGATAGGAGAGTGAAGGAAAAATTGTCCAACCACACTAGTCCTAGCCTGTGCTTGCACTACCCAGGTAGGCCCCTGCTGGTGCATGCACAATCCTCCTACCACTCGCTCCACAGAGATAGAAATTGTAGCCTTCCTTAGATGTAGGGTAAGTCAGAATCCAGATACGATATATCTACCCATGCCATACGTGGGCCAGTTATAGCTTTATATTGGGCAACTACCAATGGGGGGGAGAGGGAGAGAGAGAGAGAGAGAGAGAGAGAGAGAGAGAGAGAGAGAGAGAGAGAGAGAGAGAGAGAGAGAGAGGTATAAATACAAATATATTTGTGCTTTTCATAAATAACTATATATGTGCATATGCTATTCCTGCTAGAATTTAAACTCCCTGAGGGCAGAAGCTGTTTTGTTTTCCTCTTTGTACCCTCTACTCCAGACAGAGTGTCTGGAACACAATAGGTTCTTAATAAATGCTAGAATGATCTGTCCCTTTGAAGAGGGGACTCACACCAAAGAGATCATAAATATCAGAGTAGCCAACTCTTTTCATATAGCCCCTGTCCCCTGGTGATCCTCACATCCTCTGGTAATAACAGTCTAGCAAGCTTCATGATTTAAGCTTCCTTTAGTCCTATAAGAACTGAGAAACCCAGAGACTCAAGTGTCAGCCGAGCATGCTATAAAAAGTACTGCACTGAGTAGGGAGAGCTGGGGGCTACAGGTTCCCTTCTGCTACTCACAAGCTATGTGAACATGGACAAGTCACTGCCATTCTACAGATTAACAGAGTGAGAGAGAGGAAGATAAAAGTCATTGTATTTGGCCAAAGGGAGAGGCTAGACCAGTTGATTTCTTAAGGTCCTCCTTACCATTAGATACTATAAATCGGCATTGCACATCACACTACCAATGTTTCAGATGCAGAATTGAGCGGTTTATTAGCAACACAAATGATAAATTCATTCTTATTTAAAGCTATAAACTAATTGAAGGACTCTAAGTTAGGGGAGGGGAGTCTGTATGTCTGTGTTCCAGGAACGGGTATGTGAAAATCTCCCTCTGGATGACAAAGGGTCCTGTGGGTGGGAAACATCAGAGACCTCAGAAGTTATGGCCCACATAGTCTGGGGCTGGAAGGGAAAAAAGTAATACTGGATTGTTAAGGGTCAGAAACCTAGAAGGAGAAAGAGAAGAACCCAAAAGAGAAAGATGGGGGGGGGGGGCGAGAAAGAGAGAGAGAGAGAGCAAGAGAGAATTCAGAGTAAAAGAGAAGGGGAAAAAGATAGCTAAAAGAGAACCCAGAAAGGAAGAACAAGAAGGAAATCCAGAAGAGGGAACATAAAAGAATCCATAGAGAGAGGATACACCCAACTAGAAAGAAAACCCTGAAAGAAAGGAAGAACAGCCCAAGAGAGAGACACAGCCCAAGAGACAGAAACAAGGGAGAGATTCTAGATGACTAAATGAGAGAACAAGACGGAGTGAGAACCAATGCAGAGTAAAAGAGGGAAGAGAACGAGAAAATCCATGGAGGATTGAGGGAAGTAAAGGAGAAAGAGGCCCACCAAATGAGACAGAAACACAGAAAGAGAGTATCAGACAAGCAGCTGTGCTTCAGCCAAGAGAAGTGACCAGCAACAGCTGAGCCAAATGAATGGGAACAACACAGATGAAGCCTTGGGGAACCTAGTGGACCCCAAGGAGATCCTCAGGCAGACCAGGATCAGTGGAGTCTAGATGAGGGCTGCTGGAAGCATCTGTTTCCAGGCAGGATGGACTTGAGAGAGGAGAAAGGGAGGTTAGGTGCAAAAGCCACATGGAGTTCTCCTTCTTTCTTTTCTTCTAGGGTATCGGGGGCATAAATCTCTTAATGATACACTGTGTGGCCAGAAGTCTTATGAGAAGAAAAAAACCTCTTAATTCAAGAATTATAAGACTTCAGTTTTAGCAAATCAACAAAAAATTTTGTAAGGCACTGGTCCAGGCACTCTGGGGGAAAACAGAGAAGCACGTGGCCCATTCTATGTCCTCCCCGAGCTTAGATGGAAGACAACAGATGTGAATGTTTAATAAAAGATCTATGAGTGACAAAGATGAGGGGGTGCAGGGCAGGGCATAATTAATCACTGAGGCAGACTTTCACACTGGTGCTCACTATTAAGAATTGGGGGCAATGATTTCAAGAACTGCAGGTTTTCCTTCTGGCCTTTCCAGTACTTATGACCTCTCTAGGCTAACAAGCAAGCCAGGCTCCAGAGTGCCTAGTCCACAGTGACCCAACCAAGAACATCATGCCACCCCCTCCAGCATCTCCACCACCTCTAATTCCCCCACCCACCCATATCTCCTGGCCCTCAGCACTACCAGGCAGCAGCAGCTTTGGCTCAGCTGGGCCTCTCCCTCTCCTGGACCAGCCGGCCCTCTTCCCTCTCTGCTTCAACTCTACCTCTTAGAGAAGCCAATGGGAAGTCACAGTCTGCCCAGATGTTTCCAATTACCTCCCTGTTTGTCCGAGTCTACAGCTCAGCATGACTCAGCAGCCTTATCTTAAAGCAGGCCAGGCGGCTTCTGAAGTCAAGCAACATCTGTTCGAGCCCAAACAAGTGTAAAAGAAAAAAGAAAGCCCTTCCTATCTCTCTGCAATACAAGACAGGAGCCAGGTGTGCGGAAAACGAAGCTGAGTGCTGGTCTCTGCGGGTGTGAATGAGGGTCCCATCCCCGACACAAGCGCTAAGAAGAAGAATATCAGCTTCAGGACCATCTTCATTTCAACCCCAAAAATGCCTCAGAAAGTCTTAGTAAGTCATGAACAGTCATTACAATTCTCCCTTCCCACTGAGCTCGGCCTCCCCTCTCCACCCACTTCTGCCCCTCTTTGAGTCACTCTCCTCTCCCTACACCTCCCCACACCCTCAGTGCAACAAACTGATAGCAGCGCCCTGTGGTTTAGGGTAAATGAAAGTTGGGCACGGTAAAGAATCGACCTCCCAACATTCTGGTGAATCCCTTCATCAGCCAAGAACCCACTGTCCTCTAGCCTTGGGAGCGCTACCAGCGTAAGGGCTCTGACTCATCCCAGAAGAAGTGCCAGAATCAACTGTCTTCTAATAGACTCCCACAGAGGGCAAAGGTCAGGTCTTCAGCCAACCCCATGGCATGGCGAAGGTCCTTGCTTCATGACACCCCCTGAATGTCCCAAAGGTACGCTTATTAAACTTTCCTCCTTCTTTCCAAATAGCCTCTCCACACGCCTGTAAAGTCACAGTCTGGACCACAGACTTATATGTGAAATGGCCATCCTCAGCCACCTGGAGGCTATCAAGCTCACGGACACACTGGTTAATAAGCTCAAAGGAAGGGGCCTTTCTTGAGACCCCTTCTTCTGAGGAAGCCACCTTGAGGACATTGTCATTTTGTTGCTGCTCAGTCTTGTCCAACTCTGCCACCCCATTTGAGAACTTCTTGGCAAAGACATTGGAGAGGTTTGCCATTTCCTTC
>WOXC01009516.1:0-21209 GCA_011680675.1 Gymnobelideus leadbeateri | reverse complement strand
GGAGGATACTCTCATACATAGGACCTTCATGTTTTATTTGGCTATTACCATTATCATAATGATTTCATTATATTATCCCACTTCAGGACAGACTTTTCAATACACCATATGCTGGGGACTGAACAATGTGTTTATCTCGTTATATAGAACCATAAGGGAAAGAATATAGCATAAGCTCCCTCCCTACACAAACTTTTTAGGAATTATTCTCTTTATGTTAAAAGGAATCCCATTTCCAACCTATGGGTTGGAACTAGGCTTGAGCTTTTTCTAGACTGCACCTTGAGCCTCTCTAGGGAAAACAGCCATAGAAAGCTAATCAATAAAATCTTTAGAACTTGGCACATGACCAATTCCCCCATTCTAGCTTTCTTTAGAGCTATAACCTGTCAGGGCCTTGGCCCCATCCTGTTAACATTGAATTGCTAAGTCAAAATTTTCCAGGAAGGAAGATTTTCCTCCATATACAAATAGAAAAATCCTTGACTGCACTCTCCTATTTGGGGACACATAATTTAACAATGCAATTGTCTAACTATATACTTATCTTCATTAGTGGCCTAGATTTATTAGCTCAGTAATAGCTTAAATTGATTGCCTTAGGAAATCACAAAACTAGAGAACAGCAGGTAGGATATTTCTCAATATCTGAGATGTTTCTTATCTATTAAAACTAGTCATTCATCTCCATTACTTGTTCCACAAAATATTTTATAAGGCATAGTGTGTGTGTGAGAGTGTGTGTGTGTGCATGTATAAATTCACCCCACCATGACATATTTTATACTATATTGTTTGGTAGTTCATTAAAGTATTTTAAATGTCACATTTTCCATCACCATTCAATGCAATTACTTTAACACCAATAGACATTTATCTTAAAGAAATGAAGAAATGACATGTCTGTTTTGTTCATGTCAGAGGTGACTCCAGGCAGAAGTGAACATGGCCTATGGGGAATAACTTTACAAGCTGGCTCTCTTGCCATTAAACTAAGGCTCTGCCTACAAACAAGTCCCACCGGTCCCATGCAGGACAATATGGAGCCAGAGCCATCTGCTTGGAGAGAATGTTATTTCCATCTAATAGCTTGGCCCTCAGCAAAGAACTCCCTATCTTTCAAAGTGATTGTACCATATTTATATCTTAGACAAAACAGTTTTGTTTTATGTATTATTTCAGGCAGTAGAGAAGTGTACTAACTTTTACTTTAAAGATAATCCCAAACATATTTTTACAACTATTTCCTAGGGGCTATAATCATATTGTGGTATAAATATCCTATGTAAGTGGAGAAAATGGAAAAGTATAAAAAATATATCTTGTTCTTTAGAGCTACTTTTTTTCAAGAAAAGAATAAAAACAAGTGATGGTCTATAGAACTATTTGTTTTTCTTCTGAAACTTTTCTTCATCAGTTAAAAAAAGAAGTATAATGCTTATTTGAAAAGCCCAAAGGACTTGTTAGGACAGCTATTGATTACTTGGATTCTTGGATCAATATTAGAAATATTTTGTGTAACAAACAGAATTTGGATGACCACTAATCCCAAATGTTGTACAGGGAATTCATGCTTCAATTAGGGATTAGATTAAATAACTTCTGAGGTCCCTTCTAACTCTTAGGTTCTAGGAGTTCCATGAAGTCAGTCTTTAAAATTCTGTTTAAAATTTTCAAGTCTTTTATATTTACAGATACAAAAGACAGTCGCAAAAGTGGCTTTCTTGCCATCCAGCAACAAATATTCCACTTTGGTATGTGTACTTTTATTCAAACCTTGGTTTTGATTCCATGCACAAAGTCATCTACTATAAATTATGAGGTTCAATCACCCTAGTGAAATTATAGGTTTTAACCTGGTGGGACCTTAGAAATCACCTAGAACACCTTCCCTATTTTATAAAACAGGAAAATGAGGCCTATATAGATGTTAACTTGTACAATTTTCTGACGAAACTGTCTCATCAACAAGGTTTGCAAGCTTCTTCCTCCACACTAAGCACAATGTTAGGCACTTAAACACTAGAATATTTGTTAAAAATTAATAAACACAGCCAAAAACAAGTTCATTAAAATTTAAAATAATTTATCACACAATTTAACACTTGGCAAACATTCATTTGGCTTCCTCTGATTCAACTTAAAGAAAAAAAGAGAACAAATAAAGAGTATCAGAAATTAGTCATCATTCTACAAATCTGTAATTATTTTTTATAAAGAACAATTATTCTTCCTGGTATACAGCTGATGTATGCTCATTAGTAGAATCTACCCTGGAGAACCAATTCTTACTCATAATAACAAGGAAGGTGATTTTGTTATTGGCTGTTTCCACAGGGGAATAACTGAACCTTTTACTTCATTTGAATAAAGACAATGCAATGTAATTACAGCCCCCAGTCTCACTAATTCATACTCAGCGAAGGCCCATCTGAATTAGTGAAAAGTCTGAATGATAGAATATAGTTAAAGAAATGCAGAACTACTATTTTCAAGTCCAAAAAAACCAACCTAAAATAGACTGAAAATACGGCTCAGGACCACTGGAGCAGTTAGGGGGATAAAGTGGCTAGGCCCGGCAAGAAGACTCATCTTCCTGAGTTCAAATCTGGCCTTAGACACTTAATAGCTGTGTGATCCTGGGCAAGTCACTTCACCCTGTTTGCCTCCGTTTCCTCATCTGTAAAACTATCTGGAGAAGGAAATGGAAAACAATCCAGTATCTTTGTAAAGAAAACCACAAATGGGATCACAAAGATCCAGACATAACTGTACAACCTCAAATTGCTCAGGATTAGATTCTGTCAATGAAAAGATGCAATGTATTTATAATTAGTCTATCAAAGTTTCAGGTTCAGCAGATGAACATTCCTATATCCAGTTTTCTTCTGGTTCAATAATTTTGGAAAATGTATTGTTTGGTTCACATTTGAAGTGGTTTCTAAATGATTTTAAAAGAAAAAAAGGAGCTTAATTATTTTACGTTAAAAATCTAGGTTGAACATTCAGCAAATGAGTTCAACTTGTTCCATTATGGAAATTCCAACTGGGTTTGAATTAAGTTTTCTAATCAAAGTCCAAGCCTCTGCTTAAGCTAATTCTAGTCTCTGTTTACATTACCTTCATATAATGCATATATAATGGATACCTCAATAGTGCTAGCTTGCTCTAAGAGGACAAACATTCAGTCCTTTTTTGAAGTTTTATTTAAATTATTCACCTCTCAAAACAAGGTCCTTTGCTCATACATACTATGAATAAAAACCTCATTACAGTTCTCACCTGATTTGTCACAGCAAATTGGTAAATTCCAAATTCATGAAACTATAGGCTATAACAATACCAGCAGGAGAGGAGGAGAGATATAGCACCTACTACATGCTGCCGTGGGCTGCTACTGTCCAGCACTTAGCATGATCCGGAGACGTGAATAAGAAATGACCAGGCCATGTGGGTAGTTCAAGGTAGAATGATGAACTCCATTTACTGATTCCCAGGACAAGGTTTTTATAGAGCAATGAGACAAAGGAAGGGAAGGAAGGTATCTCAAGTATTTATATCATTATCTTAGTCTGTCATATCCTGGAAGTAGCAGGGCCTTAGTAAGGCCTTTTGTTCTCTAGGTGCCAGAAAGTGTTAGGAAAAGTCAGTTACCTCCTTTCATATACAGTCACATCACAAAGGATGCTCTTGAGAGCTGGCTTCAAGGCCTGATGCCAAAGCCTCATCATCAAGTACATCTGCATAGGAACTGACCACCTAAGAACTCAAATATTTAGGTTTTGAACGACTAAAGTTTTTGGGCAGAGCCTTAGATCTAGCCCTCAGGTACCTCTTAATGCAGCCACAGTCATAAACTGACTTCAAAGCTGAAGTGCAATCCTCAAAAGACATCACATTTAGAGCTGGCCACCCAAAGATACCAGAGTGCAGAATCAGATAAAAATCCTGGCTCAGGCCTCTTTGGCTCCCAACAACATGCCAGATACTGTATTAAGTACTTTACAAATATATCATTTGATTTTCACAACTCTAAAGACAGGTGCTGTTATTATCCATGATTTTCAGTTGAGGAAACTGAGGCAAATAGAGCTCTAAATGACTTTCCCAAGGTCATACAGCTTATAAGAACTTAGGTTTTACTGATTCCAAGCCAAGTGAGTCCCAACATTGTGACACTTAACTGCTAAACTTCTGGTAAGGAAATCTCCTTTAAAGATGCCAATTAACACCTCCCTTCAATTTATAGAATTATTAAGATGCCCAAAGGATAATACAATGAACAGTCTGACTTGCCTGTTACATGTAAGAGACAACCCAAGTCTCCCTAGCTCTAAGATGGCCTTTTATCATTACTCCACAACTGCCAATGGTTTCTTTGCAAAACTTCAAGCAATTGTCTCTGAATCATAAAACCATAGAATCATGGAGCAAGAAGATCCATTAGAAAGAAGACATGGCCCATTTTTTAAAATATATAGCTGGAGAGAACCAAAGACCTGGGTTTCACAGATTTTAAGTGATAAATAGAAGAGCTGGTATTTGAATTCAGTTCTTCTCCAAACCCATTGTTTTCTCTGCCATCCCACAATGGCCCTACATAGAAGAGTTTGGCTGGGTAAGTTAAAAGACACTCATCATCTGATTAAAGGCAGGGTGTTAAATTGTTGGGTTATGTAACAGTTCTCAAAACACAAACAAATAAAACACTGTCTTCTGAATTGTATCTATGGAGGGCAAAATTGTGTCTCTTCAAACCACAAAAGTAATAAAGACCTATACTTAACTGCTTACCCCCATATTTGTTCATTCACCTTCCTCTTACCCCTGTACAAACAAAGGCAACGTCTCAGGATCCAGAGTGTAAGCAGAGAGGGATTTGCCTTATTGCAATCTGCTGTAAGAGGCTGTCACTAATAATGAGTTATGTCTAAAAGGAAGACCGACCACCTGTGCCAACATGGAAAATTATTAGAATGTATTCTACTGGATTCTCCCTGATGCCCTAGAAAAATACACACTCTCCACTTAACAGATGGGAAAACACTCTCTCCATGTCCTACTCCAAAAATTTATTCATGAATCTAAGATACACACTGAACAGAAACATAAGAAGGCCTGCCCTCCATGCACACACACACACACACACACACACACACACACACACCTCTTCCATATTTTTGCTGGGGGTCCCTAGAACAAAGCTAGTGGTATGTGAACATTCCCCTGGGAGAAGTTAAGGGGGGAGGAGGAAGAAAAATGATAAAATTGTCTATCCTATCCTAAAATGTAAATCCGTAAGGGTTACAAAAACAACTAGAAAATGTCCTCTGGAGAGAAATCCAAATTGTGAATAAAATTTGTTATATATATATATATATATATATATCTTTTCTGGTTATGGAGAGTATGTGCAAAAATTGTCTGCAACCAGAGAAAGAACTGATAAATAAAAGTATGTATGGAATAATTTTACATATATATACACCTATTTGTGTCTAATGGTAGCCATCTCTGGGGAGAAAGGGAAGGAAAAAAAGAAATTTACATGATAATTTTGTTGTATATTGTATATTTGAAAGGAATAGCAAGTTATGCATAGTAGATCTGCAGTTTCATGTGTAATCATCTTTTTTATCATACCATGTTATGGAAATGCTTGTTTCATTCCATAAACTAAAAATAAAATTTAAGAAAATTGTCATGATGTGTCCCCTCACTCTAGGCTAGTTTCCAGGTTAAGTCAAGACATTCTGTTTCATTTTTTCTCTCACCTGTGTGTAAAGTCACAGACAGACACTCTACTCAGGCATACAACAGCTTGTCCTCCAACTTGCAGTGTGAAATTCTGGGAAGGTTACTTGTCTCCCATAAACACAAGCTAAGTGTCTAGATTCTATGGGGAGAAACACAGTACAAATATATATATTGCAGTCCCATAAGTTCAGGGTCAGAGCACGAGGAGCTTAATGCAGGAGCATAGTTATAAATAAAATAAACCATTGTAAACAACCTGCCTTTTCCTCTCCCTTAGCACCTCTGCCCTCTCAGAATGCCAAGAGCAGAGAGTGAAGCAATACAGGTAACATGCTTACTTCATGGATTCTGTGGAAATCAATCTTTTACCTTGATGGGGAAAAATGAAGATAGATCAAGAATATAGACAATCCTTGGCCCCATTTAAATTCACACAGTCATGCTTCATACTTCCCCAGACTGAATGCACTATGCTCAGATACTTGTTCTATAATTGGCAAGGCAACCAGTATCTGAACCCTCACTGCACCAATTTGGGCACAGTTTTGGTTTGGAAATAGATAAAGTATTTTTCCCTTCTCAGTAATTTAATTTTATTCTAAGCAAGCCTGTCCTGGTAACTAATTGCTACTGTGATAAATATTATGTATATGAAAATATTTTTAATTTTTTTTCATTTCTCATAATGAGCAGTATAGAAAATATGGGAAAATATAGTTAAAATATATTTCAAATAACAGTTTTTAATTCACATCCCCAAACCTCACTCCCCCCCACTTTCCCCTCACTGCCCATGACACAGCTGCTTGTGATGGGCACCCTCTCAGGGGAGAACAGAAATCCCTTGCCTGAATATGATTAGTGGGAAATGACATCAAGATTTATGACACTATTTTCTAAATTCTAAAGCTGTAATTTATAATGAATTAGACAAAGCTCATTTGGGACCTGCTTAGCTTCTAATTGGCAATAACTGCATTATCCACTTTCTTCCACTTTTTTTTTAATGCGCAAAGGAAAAAGAGCCAACTTGCCTTCAAAACTAAGAACAGAAAAGCAGACATTCAGGAGCTTCAAAATCAATACTCAAGGTAAGAAAAAGAAAAATAAGTAAGACATGATTTTACGTGGTTATCTATAGTTCACTAAGGATGTACACATAGTCAAAATATTCTGGGGTACATTGACCTATTCTTTTGACTCCATCTTTATTTTTTGGCTTTAGTCTTTCCTCTGAACAAAAAAGGACTAAAAAATGTCAACGTGAACTCTCGGTACAACCAAAAAACAAAGACTATGTTTAGGAAAAAAATTTCACAAGTAAGTCTATAGTTATTTTTCACCTAAAGGTAATATTAAAAAAAACATTGATGGATACCTTTTTATATAATTAGTCTAGACAACTTAATCAGCATTCCACAAAAAATGTCAGAAGACTTGTCAATAACAACCCACAATCTATTTTTTTTTCATTTTAAAATATCTGCTTTATGTCACCTTTGGAAGGATATGAAGTTTCAAGACCTACCTTAAAGATCCTACAAGAGTGATAATGAAAAACCCCTGAAAAAAATGGGATGGGATATGTTGTTTAGGTAAGAAGAATTATTTTCTAAACCAAAATTCTGATACTGTGAAGAAACTCAGCATCATTTAAGAACCATATAAAATTTTATTTGGTGTTCTCAAAAAGTTTAGAAGGAATAAAAAGCCTAGTCCTTTTAAAAGAGCAGGTGATAAAATGAAGAAATTGTTCACCCAAAAGAGGGGCTTTCAGTGAATTACGAACAGTTGGTGGCAGACAGTTACATTATTGTGGGTATCTTTTCAATGGTCAATTCAAAGTCACTTGGAGACAGAAGTGGGGAGGAGAAAAAAGGTGCATAAGTTTAAAACTCAGGCTGGCAAGAGAAATGGTTTATGTCAGAAGAAATTAAGAGGAGTTGGGACATTTAGTACTCAAAGGGAGTAGCAGAGAAGTGTTAAGGAGGTAATTAAGGCCTGGGTTACAAATAGCAGCTGAGTATGAGCTAAAACAGAGGAGAAAGGTGAAAAATTAAACAAATATCTGGAGAAATTGAATTAATAAAAGTTGTTAATCAGGTTAAAAGCAGGTATTTAATATATGATTGGGGGAAGGGGTTGCTTCTTTTTAACATTCAGTCCAAGTAGAATTTGTCATTGTTTATAACTAGAGAGGCAGCTTGGTATAGGAGAGAGCCCATCACAAAGCCAGGAAGATCTGGGTTCGAGTTCTGCTTTTGATACACACCAGTTGGGTGGCTGTGAGGATCTCATCAAACTTCTCAGTTGCCTAGGCAACTAAGACACCAAACTGTAGCTGAGGTGTTGCCTTGCATTGGGGGAGGGTGTTTTCTTGTTTTTTCCTCTACTAATGAAGTGCCAGCTCTAGTCCCTATCCCTTAAAATTAGAAAGCAGAGGTTATAATATTTGTTTAAAAACCTAAATAAATTTAAGAAGTAGGTGAACATGTTGAGAGGTGCATCACTTGCTCTCTATAATTAAGTCTAATAACTAGGCCCATTAGCACCCTAATCGTTCACCAACAATCACTGGCAGCATAAATCCTTGGAGTATTAAGAAACCTTCCTGGGACATATCTAGTAGTCTTAATCCTTTTTGCTTATGAAAGAAACAACACAGGAAGAATTCTCATTCCAGGGTCTCCACTGATTCTCAGATTCACCAAATCTCTGGCCACATTCTCCAGCACTGGATAGACTTTCCCTCATGGCCCATAATGGACTAGGCCAGAAGGGGGACAAGGCAGGTTTCTTTCTTCTTCACCATCACTTCCAGGCATTCTTACTATACTACTAACTTAATTCAGGAACCTGTCCCCTTTTAAGGTTCACTGCATCTAGACTGATTATTCTATCCAGAACCTGGTGGCTGTTTTCTACTATTATAGATCACACAGGCTACAGATCACACATTTAGAACTGGAAGAGGTATTGGAGGAGATCTAATCTAGTCTCCTTATTTTATGGATTTTATGGATGATGCCTCTACCCACTTCCTCAAAGAATTTATTCAGTAACTGGTTGACAGTCTTCCTTGCCACCCCAAATGCTGGCTTCAAACTTGAGGCTACATATGATATGTATATTATATAATATGAAAAGTATGTTATATTTTTACTTACATGTTGATTTTCCCTCAAATGTCCTCGTTCTCTAGGCTATCAACCTCATCAATTCCCATCACCTACCCAAGTTCAGTCACGCAAAGGGTTGGTAATAACCCTCATCTTTTCATCACCTACCAATGATCCATCTTCATAGTCTAAAATACTGAAATTCCTCTCACTGGCAATAACTTCCTTCTTCCAGCCTTATCTGTGTATCACCCCTTCTAAACCCATTCTCCATTCTTAACCTATCAATAATCTGTACTCCCTCCTCTTGCTCGAAGTCAGTCAATAAGCATTTATTAAACACCTATTATGTGCCAGGCACTATGCTTAAGCACTGGGGATACAAAAAGAGGCAAAAGACAGTCTCTGCCCTCAAAGAGCTTACAGTCTAATGGGGTAGAGAAGAAGCAAACAGATATGTACCAACAAGCTATATACAGGACAAATAAGAAATGATCAAGAGAGGGAAGGCACTAGAATTAAAAATGGTTAGGAAAGGTTTCCTGTATGAGATGAAAGTTCAGTAGAGACTTATAGGAAGGCAGAAGGTCAAGATAAGGAGGGAGACACACCAGGCATGAGGGACAGCCAGAGGCCAGTGTCACTGGACAGTGACGAGGAGTAAGGTTTAAGAAGACTGGAAAAGTAGGAGAGAGCTGTTATAAAGGGCTTTGAACACCGAAGAGAGGACTTGTGTTTGATCCTGGAGGTGACTGGGGCCATTGAAGTTTACTGAGTACGGCGGTGACATGGTTATCTCCCCTGCTCTGGCCTCACATTTCTCTCTACTTCATCTCCCCCTCCTTGATTTGAGTTGAAGAGAGGAGAGAAGCCACAAGAATGCCTTCAACTCTATCCTCAATCATTCTTAACTTTTGAATCACTTTCCCCCTTGTTTTATTGCTATTCATTCCTTTCTGGACTCCAACCCTGGATTACTACTATCAATCTTTACCACCCCTGCTCACAAGTTACTTAACAGAGATCGAGGAACTTACATAATCATATAGACTGGATCAATTACATACTGATATTTTTAATATCACTTGGGCCCTTAAGTGCTACATGCCAAACCTTTTTCTTTCCCCAGGCTGACTCTCTACTGAAATTCCCACAGAGGCTGCTCCAAACCTTCTTTTCTTGAGCCACCTAATTAGCACTTCTTCTTGTCCCTCTGAGTATAGGACCTTGCCAGCCCTCCTAAATTGTTTTTCCTTCCCAATTCTATGCTTCAAATAATATTAACATCATCCCCCATCTTCTCATTTCCTCAGAGGAGGACTCAGAAAAAGAAGGGGCCCTTCTTTTTTTCCAGGGACAACTTTTCTACTTGTGTACTTTATTCCAATACGTTCTGGCACATTCAGTAACTTGCCTTCTCTCCCATAATATTAATTTCTATTTGGGGCTCCTTCTGCCTTCCAAACACGCCCAGCTATTTCCCATACTCAAAAGCTTTAACAAACCCAACAATCCCCTCAAGTTAATATCTAAGATACTCTCTCCTTTTCATAGCTAAACTTCTAAAATTCCAGCAAATATATAAAGATTGCCTCCACTTTCTTACTTCCCACTCACTTCTCAATCCTTGCAATCTGGCTTCTCTCTACCACTAAGGGAAAACTGTTCTCATCAAGGTCACTGATGATCTCTTTATTGCTTAATCAGTCCTCACACTTCTATACACTTCTATGTAGTCTGATACCATTAATCACTTCCTAATTCTGGATACTCTGCCCTCCCCAAGTTTTTACAACAGGGCTCTGTTAAGGGAGGAACTGATATACAGTTGGAAAGAACAGTGACTCTTAAGTCAGAGGACTTGGATTCAAATCCTCCCTCTTAAAAGTATTACCTGTGTAATCTTGGGCAAGTCAACCTCCCTAAATCTCATTTCTTTTATTTGTAAAATGAGAGATTTGGAATAAATGAACTCTGAACTTTCACCCAGAGCTAGATCTAAGTTCCTATGGTTCTCTTCCTATCAGAATGAGCCTTCTCAGTCTTCTTTGCATCTTCATCATCCAGATCCCACCTCCTATTCATGGGCTTATAACAAAGGTCAGATCTAGGTCCTTTCTTTGGGTCCTGTCATCAGCTCCCATTGACAGGACTATCTTCTCTAGGAGGATGACTCCCAAATCTACATATCTAATGCTTATCTCTTTCCTGAGTTCTCACTGCCTGGAAGACAGCTCTGCTTAGGTGTCCCACAGGTATATAAAATCAATATCTCAAAAAAGAACTTAAGTGGGGCGGCTAAGTGGCACAGTGAATAGAGGACCGGCTTGGAGTCAGGAGGACCTGAGTTCAAATCCAGCTTTAGACACTTGACACAATTACTAGCCATGTGACTTTGGGCAAGTCACTTAACCCCAATTGCCCTCCAAAAAAGTTAAAAAAGCAAAAAAAAATTTAAAAAGAACTTAGTATCTTTTACTGTGAAATTACTCCTCTTCTTAACTACCCTAATTTCTGTCAAGGACATGACCTTTCTTCCTGCATCTCAGGATCACAATCTACAAGACCTTCTTTACTCACTTTTGCCTCCCTACCCAAATATAGTTTTTACAGTTTTTATAGTTTATACCCCTAGCACAGTTGCCGAATCTTATCAATTTCACCCCCTCTTCAATACCTCTCAAGTCCTTCACTTCCTCTCATTTACCCTAAGCCACATCACACTTTTTGGGTGAACTACAACACTGGCCTCCTATTGGGTCTCTTTGCCTTTTCTCCATTTTATCTTCTCCATCTCCGCCAAAGTCATATGCCTGAAGCACACGTCTCATAGTGAACGCCCTTTATGCTCCAGGGGCTGGCTCCACTGCCACTGGGTTAAAATACAAATGCTGAGGGGGAAGAGTCAAGATGGCAGAGTAGAAACAATACTTCCAAGGTGCTCTGCCCTACACTACCTCCAAACAATGTGAAAGGGGACTCTGAACAACTTCTGGAGCCCCAGCATCCACAGAACTACACAGAGAAACTAACCTCCCGCTGAAGAGAACCCAGCAGCTCTGCAGGGAGCTACAAGCTCAGCACTCTGAGAGCAGGCAGCACAGTGCTCTGGGAACTGACAGTGCAGTGCGCTGGGAGCTGAGCCCAGGCCCACGTGAGCTGTGGTTTTAGCCCCAGGGCGACCGGGCCAGCAGCCAGCTGGAGGGACCCCAGAACACCAGCAGCTGTGGAGATTCCAGAACGGTCAACACAGATATGCTTAGGACAAAGTGAGAGGTTAGTGCCCTATGGACTTTGGGACCAGTATTTTGGGGAATGCGTCGGCTTCCTCCCCTGGGGGCGAAAATCTGCTGAAGAAACACAGCACAGAAGCCATTTTGCAGTGTCAGTGGCGGCTCTAGCTCTTGCTAATTGTAGGGAGATCCAGCAATCAGTCTGGGGGTTAATCGCTCTTGCTTTAAACTGCCTGGATCTGGATTGTGATCTGGGGGGGAAGTTTGGGGTGGGTATCCAATTTGCCAGAGCAGGTGGAGGCTTTACAGAGGCCACCCAACATGCGGAAGTTGTGAAGACCCCACGTTTGGGCGGAGGCTCTCCTTTCTGGAGGCAGAGTCCTACTGTGGCAACAAGCCCCAAAATCAAGTAATTAAGTGGCAACATGCCTAGGCAAAAGAAACAAAATAAACAGAAAAATTCAACATTGGACTCCTATTTTAGGGGCAAAGAGGATCAAAACATAGAGGAGAACTGTGAGGTCAGAACTCCTGCACCAAAAGCCCCAAATGAAAATACAAGCTGGCTACAGGCCATAGAGGACCTTAAGAAGCAGATAAGATAAGTGGGGGGAAAATTGGGAAGAGAAATGATAAAGATGCAAGAAAAGTATGAAATGACAGTCAACAGCGTGACTGAAGAAAATAACAAAAAATAGACTAACTCAAATGGCAAAAGAGGCTCAGAAAGGCAATGAGGAGAAGAGTGCCTTAAAAAGCCAAATTTGCCAGATGGAAAAAAGAATCTCAAAAGCTCAATAAGGAGATTCATTCCCTCAGAGTTAGACCGGAGCAAATGGAAGCTAGTGACTTTATGAGAAATCAAGATGCTGTTAAGCAGATCCAAAAAAATGAAAGAATAGAAGGCAATGTGAAATATCTCATGGGAAAAACCACTGACCTGGAAAATAGATCCAGGAGAGATAATTTAAAAATTATTGGACTACCTGAAAGCCACGATCAAAGAAAGAACTTAGAAATCATCCTTAAAGAAATTCTCAAGGAAAATTACCCTGATATGTTAGACCCAGAGGGGGAAATAGAGGTTGAAAGAATTCACAGATCACCTCCTGAAGAAGATCCCAAAAAGAAAGCTCCTAGGAATTATAGCCAGGTTCCAGAATTCCCAGATCAAGGAGAAAATACTCCAAGCAGCCAGGAATAAATAATTTCAATACTGTGGAAACACAATCAGAATAGCACAGGACCTGGCAGCTTCTACACTGAGGGATTGAAGGGCATGGAATATGATATTCCAGAGGGCAAAAGAGCTGGGACTGAAGTCAAGGGTCATCTACCCAGCAAAACTGAGTATCTTGTTTCAGGGGAAAATATGGTCATTCAATGGAATAGAGCACTTTCAAGCATTCTTGGGAAAAAAAAAACAGAGTTGAATAGAAAATCTGACATTCAGACATAAGAAGCAAGAGATGCCTGAGAAGGTAATCAAGGAAAAGAAATCAAAAATAACTTATCAAAGATGAATTATTTACATTGCTACATGGAAAAACAATAACTGTGTCTGATGAAACCTTTCTCATTATGAAAATAACTGAAGAAGGGTATATAGGCATATGTTTACAGCTATACATGGATAGAGGGCACAGGTTGAATTTGATGGGAAGGGATGATTCTTAAGGGGTGAAGTCAAGAGGTGAGAGAGGAGAGTGGCAAGAGGAGATGGGGAGAGACAGGGTAGGGTAAACTATCTCATGTAGAAGAGGCAAGGGGAAGTAGTTGCAGGGGAAGGGAAGAATAGGAAGGCAAAAAGGCAAAACCATATTCTCATTGAAGTTGGCTCAAGGAGAGAATCACATACATACTAAATGGATATCTCACCCTGCAGTTGAGTAGGGGAAAGGGGGATGAGAGGAAGGAGGATGGAGGGGAGGGCACTGTGGAGGGAGGGGAGGTTGGAAGTACCCACTATCAAAGAGGGACAGGATCAAAGTAGGGAATGGACCAGGTGGGAGGTGATATGGGTGGGAGGGAAATATAAGCAGTCTTTTACAATATATCTACTCTGGTAATGTTTTGCATAGCTATACATGTACAACACATACTGAATTGCTTATCTTCTCAGAGGGAGTGGGTGACAAGGGTGGAAGGGAATGGAGCTGAAAATCAAAATTTTAAAATTGAATGTTTCATAAGATGTCCAGGCATTGGGGCTCATAGATTCACCTTGCCCTAATGGCAAAGTTGAAGCAGGTATGGGAGAAGATATAGGAGAGAGCAAATTGGATGAGGGGATATCTAGTGGGACTGCTATTCTGGGGTGGTGGGTAGGGAAAAATGGGAGAAAATTGTAACTCAAAATTTGGTGGAAATGAATTATGTAAACCAGAAGTTAATAAAGCATTTGTTTAATAATAATATAAAAATAAATAAATAAAATATAAAAAAATAAAAATGCTTCTGTTTGGCATTTAAAGACCTTCACACTTTGGCTCTGCCTCAGCATTTCAGGATGATTACACATTACACCCTTGTCACAAATTCTTGGCTTCATCGAAACAAGACTGGGCTGTTTGCTGTTCTTTCATGTCCCCCATCTTCAGACCTTTGTATAAGCTGTCCCTCATGTTTTCCCTTCTCTCTGCCTCTAGGAACCCCTATCTCCCTTCAAATTTCAACTCAAGGTCTAACTCCTGATCACTTCCCACAGACACAGACACAGACACAGACACACAGACACACACACACACACAGACACACACACATACACACACACCACAAACTGATAATAGAGAGAAGGCAAAACTGTCCAACTGTTATTTTGCTCATCCTTTTTCTACCAAATTGATAGCGTCCTAAAAGACAGATTTAACTCTCTCACTTTAAAAAGTGCCTTCCGTGGCTCCCTATTGCCTCCAAAGGTAAAATGAAAACTTCTTAGTCTACTTGAAGCTCTCTACAATCTAGCAGAGAAATAGAGGAAAAATTGGGAAGAGAAATGATAGTGACACAAAAAAATTAATTAAAAATTAGTCAACAGCTTGCTAAAGGAGACCCAAAAAATACTGAAGAAAATAAGACCTTCAAAACAGACTAACCCAAATGGCAAAAGAGGTCCAAAAAGTTAATGAGGAGAAGAATGCCTTAAAAAGCAAAACTGGCCAAATGGGAAAGGAGATCCAAAATCTCCCTGAAGAAAACAATTCCTTCAAAATTAGAATGGAGCAAATTGAAGCTAATGACTTTATAGAAATCAAGAAATTATAAAATAGAACCAAATGAATGATAAAAGAGAAGACAATGTGAAATATCACACTGGAAAAACAACTGACTTGGAAAATAGATCCAGGAGAGATAATTCAAAAATTATTGGACTCTCTGAAAGTCATGATCAAAAAAAGAGGCTAGACATCATCGTTCAAGAAATTATCAAGGAAAACTCCCCTGATATTCTAGAACCTGAGGGTAAAATAGAAATTGAAAGAATCCACCAATCATCTCTTAAAAGAAATCCCAAAAGGAAAACTCCTAGAAATATTGTAGTCAAATTCCAGAGCTCCCAGGTCAAGGAGGAAATATATGCAAGCAGTCAGAAAGAAACAATTTGAGTATTGTGAAAATACAATTAGAATAATACAAGATCTAGTAGCTTCTACATTAACGGATTGAAAGGCTTAGAATATGATATTCTGGAGGTCAGAGGAGCTAGGATTAAAACCAAAAATCGCCAACACAGCAAAACTAAGTATAAACACTTCAGGGAAAAATGGGCATTCAATGAAATAGAGGATTTTCAAACATGCTTGATGAAAAGACCAGAGCTGAATAGAAAAGTTGACTTTCAAATACAAGATTCAAGAGAAGCATGAAAAGGTAAAAAGGAAAGAGAAATCTAAAGGCACTTATTAAAGTTGAACTGTTTACATTCCTACATGGAAAGATGATATTTGTAACTCATGAGATCTTCCTCAACATTAGGGTAGTTGGAGGAGATGATAGATAGATAGATGATAGATAGATAGATAGTACATGGTAAGTTGAATATGAAGGGATGATATTTAAAAAATAAAATTAAGGGGTGAGAGAGGAATATATGGGGAGGAGAAAGGAAGAGATAGGATGAGGTAGATTATTTCACATAAAAAGGCAAGACAAAGGTTTCACAATGGAGGGAAGAGGGAGGAGGTGAGAGGGAATGAGTGAACCTTACTCTCATCAGATTTGGCTGAAGGAGAGAATAACATACACACTCAAATGGGAATCTTATCCTACAGGAAAGTAAGGGGGAAGGGGATAAGGGGGGAGGGGATGATAGAAGGGAGGACAGACTAGAGGAACGGGTAGCCAGAAGCAAACACTTTTAAAAGGGCCAGGGTCAAAGGAGAAAATAGAATAATTATGGGGTGAGATAGGGTGAAGGGAAATATAGTTAGTCTTTCACAATATGACTATTATGGAAGTGTTTTGCTACACATGTATAACCTATATTGATTGAATTGCTTGCCTTCTCAATGAGGGTGGGTAGGGAGGGAAAAAGGGAGAGAATCTGTAACTCAAAGTTTTAAAAAACAAATGCTAAAAATGGTTTTTACGTGCAACTTGGAAGTAAGATATACAGGCAATGGCATAGAGAAATCTATCTCACCCTATAAGAAAATAAGGGGGAAGGGGATAAGAGGAATGAGGTGTGATGGAAGGGAGGGCAGACTGGGGGAAGGGGTAATGGGGTAGGGGCAGGGAAACATGGGGAGAAAATTTGGAACTCAACATCTTGTGGAAATGAATGTTGAAAACTAAAAATAAATTAATTAATTAAAAAAAGAAATTACTTTAACATACTTTATATTACTTATTTCTATACATACATCAGGTAGTCAGGTGGCACAGTAGATAGAGTACTGGGGCTTGGAACCAAGAAGACTCATCTTCATGGGTCCAAATCCAGCCTCAAACATTTACTGGCTTGTCTTGGACAAGTCACTTAACCCCATTTCCCCATCTTCCTCATCTGTAAAATAAGCTGGAGAAGGACATGGCAAACCACTTCAGTATCTCTGCCAAGAAAATCCCAACTGTGGTCACAAAGAGCTGGACATGATTGAAAAAGATGAAGAGGAAGAACAGTAGTAGCAGCAAGAAGAACATATCTCCCCCCGGCAGAGATAGAAACTCCTTAAGGGCAGGGATTATTCTTTTATCTTTGTCTTTGAATCTAGAACATCTAACACAGCATCTTATACACAGCAGGTGCTTAATAAATGTTTAGCTGAATTGAACAACTGCATCCTTCAAAACCTGGAGAATAATAGCAAAGGGAACTGCTATTTTAGATATAATTCTTAGCAACAAGGAAGAAATTATTGCTAAAGCAGAAATGGTAGGAAACCTGGGGGAAAGTGACTTCTGTTTTAAATTTGTAGTAGAAAAAAGAAGGTGAATTAGGTATAGTTGGAACATGCATCTTAGAAGTCTGATGAGTAGAATTCAAAGGCTTTAGAGAAAAGACAGCACTCCTATGTTGCCAGGTGATGTGCTAAAAAATGGAAATACAAAGAAAGGCAAAACTGTAAAAATAGTCGTGGCCTTCAAGGTGCTTTGGGGGAAGGAAATATGTAAATAAATAGGTAAATACAGGATAGAGACAGAGTAGAAGGGAAATAACCTTAGGGAAGGATCAAGCAACTGAGGGGAATGAAGAAGGAGGTATTTGAGCTCTTTTGACAAGAAGCCAGGAAGGATGGAATATTTTCAAGCATTTAAGTCTAAGTTACAAAAAGAAATAATGCTGCTCAAGAGAGAAAATAAGAGTTTTCTAAAGAAGTCAATGTGAATATATAGATGATATGTGCATGAGTGTGTGCATGTGTATATAAATGCAGGGAAGATGCAAGAGCAATGAAGGATGCCATTATATATTGAAGGATGAATAAAGAAGAGTATCTTGATTCTGTAAGAAAAGTGTCAGGAGTGCTAATGCTCACTGAAAGGGATGCTAAGGGCAACAAAAAGAGTCTTCTATCTTATACTGGAAAAAAGAGAAATTCTTCTTCCAAGTAGATGGGAGGTGGACAATGGGGAGAAAGCAGAATAATTCAGCTCTTACTTTACTCCTCTTTCTACTGCCAAGGATAATGATCTTTGCTCAGCAAAGGATAAAATAAAAATGGCTAGTATGAGTTGAAACCCAAGATAAGTAGAGAGATAATAAAATAATACCTATTTGTCCTCAGTGAGTTCAGGTCATTAGACACAGATAAACTAAATCCCAGAGCACCATGAGGACTAGCAGTTGTGATTGCTAGTGCCTGGTCAATGATTTCTGAAAAACTGCAAAAGACAAGAGAGGGGCCATAAGAATCTTCTGCTTTTCAAAAAAAGAGAAGAGGATGAGGTCTGAAAACTATAGGTCGACAACCTTGACTTTAGCAAAGAAAAAGTTCAACAAATTAAAATTTCTCAAATTCATTATTTAAAGAATAGTTAGTGAGCACCTAGAAAAGGAAGTGATGATCACAAAGAACCAAAATGACTTTGGCTGTGCCAGATGAGCCTCATTTGCTTTTTGCACAGGATTATAGCCTGGTAGGTCAGAGGAATGCTATATCATTTACCTAGGCATTATTAAAGCCTTTGATGATATCTCATATTATTCTTGTAGACCAGATGAAGAAATCTGGGCTAAATAAGAGCACAGCTAAATGGATTATGAACCACCATATGATTAATGGTTTCATGTCAACTTGGAAGGTCTCTCAGCAGAATGTCCAGGAGTCTGTATGTGCCCCTGTGCTACTTAATATTTTGATCAGTGACTTTCACAAATGCATCAGTAGCATGCTTATCAAATTTGCAAATGACATAAAGCTAGGAGGGATGGCTAATTTAT
Organism: Gymnobelideus leadbeateri; assembly: GCA_011680675.1. Classification (NCBI taxonomy): domain Eukaryota; kingdom Metazoa; phylum Chordata; class Mammalia; order Diprotodontia; family Petauridae; genus Gymnobelideus; species Gymnobelideus leadbeateri. The sequence continues at coordinate 2,217 of WOXC01009516.1, read as the reverse complement.
TGGAGAGCAGAATCAGGATGCAAAGTCTCTTGACTGGGTCAAATCTAATTGGTGAAGTCTAAAAGGGAATAAATGTCATTTGGGTTCCAAAAATCCACTTCATTAACATGAAATAAGAGAAGTGTGGTTAGATAATAGTTTATCTAGAAAAGATCTGGGAGTTTCAGTAATGGACAAACTTAGCTTGAGTTTTAGGCTACTCAAGCTAAAAATTGCACTAAGACTTCTGGGATACCCTCTACTAGACTTGTTCAGCCAGGCCCCACAAGGCAGAACTAAGAGGAACAGGAAGAAGTTTCAAGAGAGGCAGATTTAGGCCTAATGTAAGGAAAAGCTTTCTAACAATAAGAACTATCCTAAAATGGAATGGGTCATCTCAGAAGATGGCAGAATCCTCCTCAGTATGGTTCTACAAGCAAAAGTTCTAAAAGCAGGATGACCACTGGTCGGGTATGTTTTAGAGGGGGTTATTATTCAGGACAGATTGTACTAGACTATTGAACCTGTGAACACTTTGGGTTAGAGTTAGATGTGATCAGAACTGTGGTTTTGGAAAATGACTCCTGACACAAAGTATATTATGGATTAGAGGTGGAGAGACAAAGTTATGAGACTATTGCAACTATCTAAGCCAGGGCAATACACACATCAATTGAGGAAGAAGAGTGGTGGACAGACTGGAAAAATAGTATGTTCTGGGGGTAATATTTATTGGACCTGGCAACTGAATGGATATAGGGGGGTGAGGGGAAGAAGAAAGCAAAAGATACTTCTCAGTGTATGATTAATAAATTAATGCTATTATTAATAATAATAATAAATAATGCTATTATTAACATCTAAGAGACTCACCTACATGCCAGTCTGATTATGTTCACACCTTTTCTATAAAATAATTAACTAGAAGTAATTAAGCATGCACTGTCCATATCATGATCCCAAGTATTACCATATTTTCTCATTATAATTTATCCTAAAGGAAAGTGAAGTGAAGGAGGGCTTAAAATATGGGCATTCAAGTAAAACTGCTACTCCAGGCTTTTCACTTGCAAACTGGAAAGAAGGGTTTTTCCAATAATGCTCAACAATAAATTAATATGGCATATTCTATTCCAGTCAGTCCCTACCATGCTTCTATGTATCTCAGCAATCAGGCTGTCTGATTAGTCCAACAACTAGTCAGAGCTTTATATTATTTGGCATATCTTTGGAAATAAGTTATATTTACTTTTGTTGTGTGCCCAATGATCTTAACAGAAGTTATTTGGTTCCCTTACATTGCCTGAAATCTGTCTATACCATCCAAGCAAATCATAAAATGTTTAAATCTTATACATTATTATAGTGGGCTTTAGTTATTCAAGGTTCACAACTGTAAATTGCAAATTAATTTCCTCCCCTTTCTATAAGTATAGGATATAAGATTTCAGGATCATATAAAAAATTCTGTAATGCTAACATAGCTAGTCGATGTTTTAACACAATGTTCAAGCTATTCTGAAAAATAATTCTAGCTGCTTCCACACCAACACATACCACCTGGCTGTTTTTCTTACTTAATATTCTGATAAAAGCACAATTAAAACAGAGTAACAAGTTCAGGCTGCTTTCAAATTCCAAGAAAAACAAAGAACTGCAACTCTAAGGAATACTGTACTTTCAACAGCTTTCATTGAGCAGTTGGATGATCACATTCCAGAATCTAGCAGCCCTCTGTGGGGTTTTAATAGGACCCACAACAGCCAAAATTTGGACTATAAAAGTCTCAAATTGTCTTTACAGAAACCCAAGACTACAACCAAGAATTGCAGGGAGTCTACTTGGCTGGCCCGGGTGGGGCCACTTGAATTTGTAACCTTAAACACCAATCTTCACAGAGATCCCTGAAGTTTGCAGTTGGCGGGGAGAAATGGGGTCGTCAGTGCTTCTTACACTGTGGGTCAAAACCCCATATGGGTTGCCCATATTGGCAACAGTGAGAGGTTTCTGAACGCACAACAACAACAACAACAAAAATATAAAAATCAAACATAATGAATCTGAGATGTTTCTGGCAGTGCCTGCCTTTGTTGTATCTTACAACTTCACTGCAACCTTAGTTCTGAACACATGGCATGTGCACTTTGTACTGCACGTGCTCTCAGGACACATAATGCCAAGGATTGCTGCCAAATCACAAAAAGGGGTCAAGTAGAAAAAGCTCAAGAACTGGATTCT